>CM021244.1:27916212-27978017 GCA_010577795.1 Isatis tinctoria | reverse complement strand
CCTGATCTTCTTCCGCTGCAAATCACCAGGTATGTTCGAGATCTATCATAGATTCAATTGAACACGATCCGTGGCTTAAGATGTTGTTAGGGCTGTTTTAATCGGATTAAAACCTGAACAAATTCCTTCAGTGGTATCAGAGCCTAGTGTTCTATTGAATCTGTTGAATTTTGTTAGATCCACCTGTTCAAAAATCGTTTTTGACGAAGAACGCCGTTCTGGGTTCTTCGGTGTCGACCGACGCTAATGTAGTGTCGATCGACACCAATCTGGTGGTGACGACCGACACTAATGTAGTGTCGATCGACACCAATCTGGTGGTGACGACCGACACTAATGTAGTGTTGATCGACACCAATCTGGCGGTGACGACCAACACTAATGTAGTGTCCATCGACACCATTCGGTGACGACCGACACTAAGGTAGTGTCGATCGACACCAGTTCAGAACTTGCGTTCCTAGCTTGTTTAACTTAAGAATTTTTACAAGTAAAGAACGAGTTAAAAATCTGGAATATATAAGTGATATAAACTAGATTGATGTTCCGTTCCTCAAACCTAATATTAAGCTTTTAATATCTTCCCAATCTTGTCAACTGTCAAGGCTCGTTTCATTGTGTGATGGGTCTGCCAAAGCAGGGTGTCCGCAATTACATGAGTGAGGCAGGTTGTAATCGTTACTACTGACTTAAAAGATTGGTTTGCTTAACTGGGCTATCAAAATAGTTTTGGGCTCAGAGATATAGGATCGGATTTGATATAAGATATTAATCCGAGACAAGAATTATATATGATATAATTAGCAAAGTGTTGCTTACCTAAATAGCTAAAGTTTGGGCGATGGGCCAAAGCTCACTCAAATTTTTTGTGAAATATGGATCTTGGATCATTATATTCAATTGAGGAAAATTGTTTTGAATATAATGTGAGTTTCTTAATTGTTAAGATTTCTCATTTCTTGAACATCGAAACTAAACTCTCATTTTGTGTTTTTCAGCTATGGCTAGCTCCCCTCACAGAAACACATTCTCGCTTCGATCCGTCCTTGAGAAGGACAAGCTTAATGGATCGAACTTCCTTGAATGGTATCGGAACTTGAGAATTGTTCTCAAGCAGGAGAAAAAGGAATATGTCCTTGAGAAGGTTCTCCCTGAGAAACTTAATCCAATGCCGGACACGCTGAAAGGAATGCTTGGGAGAAGCATTCCAATGATGAGGTCGATGTGAGTTGTCTCATGCTGGCTACCATGAACTCGGAATTGCAGAAGCAATACGAGAACGTGGCGTCACCTGTTGAGATGATCACTAGCCTGAAAGGGATGTTTCAGGAGCAAGCACGAACTGAGAGATACCAGACGGTTAAGTCTCTCATTGAGTGCAAGCTACCAAAGGATGGTCCAGTTAGCCCACATGTCATTAAGATGATGGGTTATATTGATAACTTGGCAAAACTGGACTGTCCCCTTAGCCAAGAGTTGGCTACGGACATCATTCTGCAGTCGTTGCCGTCGAGCTTTGATCAGTTTATCATGAACTATAACATGAACAACATGACAAAGACTTTGACGGAACTGCATGGCATGCTCAAGACAGCTGAGCCAAACATCAAGAAGGGCACCCCTAATGTACTTATGGTGCAAGGGGGTAAAAAGTTTAAGAAACATGCTAAGGGTAAAGGAAAAGCTAAGGCATTCCAGATTGAGAATCAGGATAAGCCTGAAACTTCTTCCAAACCCAAACGTGGCCCTACTGATGCTGATAAATGCCATTACTGCAACAAGTCTGGGCATTGGAAGAGAAATTGCAAAGAGTATCTGGGAGATCTAAAGAACTCGAAGAAGACGTTTGAGACGACTTCTTCAGGTATCTATGTTATAGAAGTAAATGTTACTACTTCAGGTTCTAAGTCTTGGGTATTAGATACCGGCTGTGGCGCTCATACTGTACGAATATGCAGGGTCTAAGCAACAGTAGAACGCTGGAGAAGGGACAAGTGGACCTGCGCGTTGGGAATGGAGCAGAGTTGCTGCATTAGCCGTAGGAACTTATCATTTGTCTCTGCCATCAGGCTTGTTTTAGAATTGAATAATTGCTACTATGTACCTGCTATAAGCAGAAACATTGTTTCTATTTCTGCTTTGGATTTAGAAGACTTTCATTTTTCGATTAAAACAAGTGTTGTTCTTTTGATCGTAATGAAATGTTTTATGGTAGCGCTCCATTAGAGAATGGACTTTATATTCTTAACCAATCTTTGCCTATCTATAACATAAGTGTTGGGATTTGTTCAGGTTTTAATCAGATTAAAACAGCCCTAACAACATCCTAACCCACGGATCGTGTTGATTGAATCTTTGTCAATCTCGAACATACCTGGAGATTTGCAGCGGAAGAAGAACAGGTAATCGAGATAAGGAAGCGCCTCAAGTGCTGCGCCTCTACAGAAGTCCACACGCACACAAACTGGACGACGGGATGCTAGTACCTTCGCGAACGATTCGCGTTTTTTGAGTTTTTCTCTGTTTTTCTCTGAGTTTTGTGTCAGCCAAGCTTCTATTGTGTTTATAACTCGAGCAGCCCTCATATCATATATATAGGCTGGAGTTGCCGACAGGTGTCGATCGACACCCACCATTGGTGTCGATCGACACCCTCACAGAAAGTCAAACATCGAGAAGACGATGCCGACAGGTGTCGATCGACACCCACTATTAGTGTCGATCGACACCCTCATAGAAAAACGATATCGACGTATATCTTATATACGTTGATCATAATCATTACTCTAATGATCAAAACCCAATTTATATTATCCAGTTTGCTTAGGTGTGTGACCCTATAGGATCATATGATAATGGTAATGAGTTCATAACTCATAAGTTATAAGCGGCTTCTAGCAAAACATTATAACCGTCCAATATCATATGATTGTCTTATCTCGACATCACGACTCTACTAGAGTAAATACATGTCTGATTTCAGGACATTCCCTTCAATCTCCCACTTGTACTGGAATCAACTATTCCCATAATCCCTTTGTCTCTATATCTCGATCTGGCATAAGGCAAGAACTCGTGTCATCCTTAATCAACCAAACCATGTTTATCGAACTCCGATTTATACTGATAAAAGACAAACGATTGACATTCAATCCGTTTGAGCGCGGCCACGCATTTCCAGTATCAAATCTTCGATAGGCCCTGAGATATTTATCTCCCGTTATATGGGAGGGACAAATTCCATCTTGTTCCATCCCTGTTTCCTACACACTTCATAATATGCCCAATCAATGCCTTTATAGCCACCATTTACGGCTGACGTTTGACAGAGTCAAAGCATACCAATTCATATGTAAGAAAACATGATGAACTCAGGTCAAAGGACTATACTCTATAGTCGTAATGAGAAACTCTTATGACACTCTTATAACAATCTTGTAGAGTTCTCATTAGCGGGTCATGTCCGATCATGTGTTCTCTAACACATATCTATGTGATTGACTTTAATACTCCTATTAATGACTCCATGAAACTTAGTCATCAGTCACCTCACATACTAGTCTCGCGCGGTTATCAATGTCCAACTTTGATAACCTCGACTATGGACACAAATAATTTATGTCATCTATCACTTATAGAGTTTCATGATCAAATCACGTATTTGATGATCTATAAGAATGCCATAAATTACTTTTGGACAATTATTTAATAACACCATTAAATAATACTGAAACAATTTCATTAAATAAAACATAACCAAATGTATGTTTACATGAACATCAAAACATAAATATGATAACTCCCACTAAAACAAGATTACTGCTTAAGGAATCTAATGCCTATAGCAGCTGCATGACTCTCATGCTTCGGTCGTGGGAGTGGCTTAGTCAACGGGTCAGCAACGTTCTCGTCTGTCGGAACTCTGCTGATCTTGACGTCACCTCTCTCAATGATATCACGAATCAGATGATATCTCCTCTCAATGTGTTTGGATTTCTGATGTGATCTGGGCTCCTTAGCCTGAGCTATGGCTCCATTGTTGTCACAAAACAATGCCACAGGCTCAGAAATGCTAGGAATCACACCAAGCTCAGTAATGAACTTCCTAATCCAAACAGCCTCCTTCGCCGCTTCAGAAGCAGCGATGTATTCAGCCTCGGTCGTTGAGTCCGCCACGGTGCTCTGCTTGGAACTCTTCCAACTAACTGCACCTCCATTCAGACAGAAGACGTAACCAGACTGAGATCGGAAATCGTCTCTATCTGTCTGAAAGCTGGCGTCCGTATAACCACTCACTACAAGCTCATCACTTCCTCCGTACACTAAGAACTTATCCTTGGTATTTCTCAAATACTTCAGGATTGTCTTGACGGCAGTCCAGTGACTCTCACCGGGATCTGATTGGTATCGACTCGTCATGCTTAAAGCACAAGCAACATCTGGACGAGTACAAAGCATGGCATACATAATAGATCCTACTGCAGAAGCAAAAGGAATCCTACTCATGCGCTCTCGCTCAGCAGGTGTCGAAGGACACTGCTTCTTGCTGAGAGTAATGCCATGAGACATCGGAAGCAAGCCCTTCTTGGAATCATGCATGTTGAACCTGTGTAGAACCTTATCGATATAAGTGTCCTGGCACAGTCCAATCAGCCTCTTTGATCTATCTCTATAGATCCTTATTCCAAGAATATAGGCGGCTTCACCCATGTCTTTCATCGAGAAACAACTTCCGAGCCAGTCCTTTACTGACTGAAGTAACGGAATATCATCTCCTATGAGAAGTATGTCGTCTACATACAATACGAGAAATGCAACTGCGCTCCCACTAGTCTTCTTGTAAACGCAAGGTTCCTCTTCGTTTCTGATGAAGTTAAACTTTTTAACTGCTTCATCAAAACGTAGGTTCCAACTCCGAGATGCTTGCTTCAATCCATAAATGGATTTATGAAGCTTGCATACTTTCCCAGCAGCATTAGGATCAATGAAACCCGGAGGTTGTGTCATGTACACATCCTCCTCCAGAATCCCGTTAAGGAAAGCTGTTTTCACATCCATTTGCCAAATCTCATAATCATAATGAGCGGCTGTTGCTAGGAGAATCCGAATAGATTTAAGCATAGCGACTGGGGAATAGGTTTCATCATAGTCAACACCTTGAACTTGTTTGAAACCTTTTGCCACCAACCTAGCTTTGTAAATCTGAACGTTTCCATCCACATCGATCTTCTTCTTGAAGACCCATTTACACTCAATGGCTTTTACACCATCAGGTAAATCACCCAAAGTCCATACTTGGTTTTGTGACATGGAACCGATTTCGGATTCAGCGGCTTTAAACCACTTTTCGGAGTCAGGGCCCATCATTGCTTCTTCGAAAGTCGCAGGTTCGTCACTGTCAATGATCAAGAGATCATGACAATTAGTCACAAGAAATCCATATCTCTCGGGCTCTTGACGAATCCTTTCGGATCTGCGAACTTCTGGCATCACAGGTTCGGACTCTACAACTCTTTGTAGATCCAGTCGCTGCTCTTCCTCGACAGGTTGAGCAGGCTCCTGTGATTCTCGAACTTCTTCGAGTTGTACTTTACTCCCACTGTTCTTCTTGGAAAGAAATTCTCTCTCAAGAAAAACACAGTTCTTAGCAACAAACACTTTGTTCTCAGAACGGTTGTAAAAGTAGTAAGCCTTGGTTTCCTTAGGATAACCAACGAAGTAGCACTTATCAGATTTGGGTTCAAGCTTATCAGATATCAACCGCTTGACATAAGCTTCACAACCCCAAATTTTAAGAAAAGACAATCTTGGAACTTTTCCAGTCCACATCTCATATGGCGTCTTCTCGACTGATTTTGATGGAACTCTGTTTAGCGTAAACGCAGACGTTTCTAGAGCGTATCCCCAAAAGGATAATGGAAGATCTACTTGACTCATCATCGATCGAACCATATCTAATAAAGTCCGATTCCTCCTTTCAGACACACCATTCCACTGAGGTGTTCCAGGAGGAGTGAGTTGTGAAACAATTCCACAGTTACTCAGATGATCACTGAACTCTTGGCTTAAGTACTCACCTCCACGATCTGATCGAAGAGCTTTGATACTTTTGCCAAGTTGGTTCTGTACTTCATTTTGGAACTCCTTGAACTTTTCAAAGGATTCCGATTTATGTCTCATTAAATAGACATAACCAAATCTACTGAAGTCATCAGTAAACGTGATGAAGTACTGAAAGTTTCCTCTAGCACTAACACTCATTGGACCACATACATCGGTATGTATTAGTCCCAATAGGTCACCGGCCCTTTCATTAAATTTGTTGAAAGGGGCCTTTGTCATTTTGCCCAATAAGCAGGATTCACACTTCTCAAATGATTCAAAATCAAATGAGTCCAAAAGTCCATCTTATGAAGCTTTTGAATCCTTTTCTCATTGATGTGGCCCAAACGACAATGCCAGAGAAACGTAGGGTTCGAGTCATTGGTTCTTAACCGTTTAGTACTTATGTTATAGACAGGCAAAGATTGGTTAAAATATAAAGTCCATTCTCTAATGGAGCGCTACCATAAAACATTTCATTACGATCAAAAGAACAACACTTGTTTTTAATCGAAAAATGAAAGTCTTCTAAATCCAAAACAGGAATAGAAATGATGTTTCTGCTTATAGCAGGTACATAGTAGCAATTATTCAATTCTAAAACCAAGCCTGACGGCAAAGACAAATGATAAGTTCCTACGGCCAATGCAGCAACTCTTGCTCCATTCCCAACGCGTAGGTCCACTTGTCCCTTCTCCAGCGTTCTACTGTTGCTTAGACCCTGCATATTTGTACAAATATGAGCGCCACAGCCGGTATCTAATACCCAAGACTTAGAACCTGAAGTAGTAACATTTACTTCTATAACATAGATACCTGAAGAAGTCGTCTCATACGTCTTCTTCGAGTTCTTTAGATCTCCAAGATACTCTTTGCAATTTCTCTTCCAATGCCCAGACTTATTGCAGTAATGGCATTTATCAGCATCAGTAGGGCCGCGTTTGGGTTTGGAAGAAGCCTCAGGCTTATCCTGATTCTCAATCTGGAATGCCTTAGCTTTTCCTTTACCCTTAGCATGTTTCTTAAACTTTTTACCCCCTTGCACCAAAAGTACATTAGGGGTGCCCTTTTTGATGTTTGGCTCAGCTGTCTTGAGCATGCCATGCAGTTCCGTCAAAGTCTTTGTCATGTTGTTCATGTTATAGTTCATGATAAACTGATCAAAGCTTGACGGCAACGACTGCAAAATGATGTCCGTAGCCAACTCTTGGCTAAGGGGACAATCCAGTTTTGCCAAGTTATCAATATAACCCATCATCTTAATGACATGTGGGCTAACTGGACCATCCTTTGGTAGCCTGCACTCAATGAGAGACTTAACCGTCTGGTATCTCTCAGTTCGTGCTTGCTCCTGAAACATCCCTTTCAGGCTAGTGATCATCTCAACAGGTGACGCCACGTTCTCGTATTGCTTCTGCAAGTCCGAGTTCATGGTAGCCAGCATGAGACAACTCACATCGACCTCATCATTGGAATGCTTCTCCCAAGCATTCCTTTCAGCGTGTCCGGCATTGGATTTCGGTTTCTCAGGGAGAACCTTCTCAAGGACATATTCCTTTTTCTCCTGCTTGAGAACAATTCTCAAGTTCCGATACCATTCAAGGAAGTTCGATCCATTAAGCTTGTCCTTCTCAAGGACGGATCGAAGCGAGAATGTGTTTCTGTGAGGGGAGCTAGCCATAGCTGAAAAAACACAAAATGAGAGTTTAGTTTCGATGTTCAAGAAATGAGAAATCTTAACAATTAAGAAACTCACATTATATTCAAAACAATTTTCCTCAATTGAATATAATGATCCAAGATCCATATTTCACAAAAAATTGAGTGAGCTTTGGCCCATCGCCCAAACTTTTAGCTATTTAGGTAAGCAACACTTTGCTAATTATATCATATATAATTCTTGTCTCGGATTAATATCTTATATCAAATCCGATCCTATATCTCTGAGCCCAAAACTATTTTGATAGCCCAGTTAAGCAAACCAATCTTTTAAGTCCGTAGTAACGATTACAACCTGCCTCACTCATGTAATTGCGGACACCCTGCTTTGGCAGACCCATCACACAATGAAACGAGCCTTGACAGTTGACAAGATTGGGAAGATATTAAAAGCTTAATATTTTGTTTGAGGAACTGAACCTTAAATCTAGTTTATATCAATTATATATCCTAGATATTTCAACTTGTTTTAAACCTTTAAAAATTCTTAAGTTAAACAAGCTAGGAACGCAAATTCTGAAGTGGTGTCGATCGACACCAGATCAGTGTCGATCGACACAACTAGTTTGTGTTGACCGACAGATTCCGATCCGGTTCAATCGCGATAAACCATTTAACCGATTAAACCGATCGAATCAATTTGCAAATAACCGACCGGTGTCGATCGACACTACATTAGTGTCGGTCGACACCAACCAAATCGGTTCAATGAACGATAACCGATTTACCGCTTTGAACCAATCGCGATTACCCGGTTCAATCCAATTGAACCAAACGCGATGAACCGATTGGTGTCGATCGACACTACTTTAGTGTCGGTCGACACCAGTGGTTTGAAGAAACACGATCTTCGATCGTGACCTAAAAGTTCACGCGAAAACCCGATCGGTGTCGATCGACACACACATGGTGTCGATCAAAACCCGTTTCGCACAAGCCCTGGATATAACGATTTATGCAACAAAAACAGTTTTTGAACATAATAATCTAGCAAGCAATCCTATATATATCATATATATCTCGTTTTTGAATTCAACCAATTCAATTATAAGCTCCAGATTCAATAAAACAAACCGCTCTGATACCACTGTTGGGATTTGTTCAGGTTTTAATCAGATTAAAACAGCCCTAACAACATCCTAACCCACGGATCGTGTTGATTGAATCTTTGTCAAATCTCGAACATACCTGGAGATTAAGCAGCGGAAGAAGAACAGGTAATCGAGATAGGAAACGCCTCAAGTGCTGCGCCTCTACAGAAGTCCACACGCACACAAACTGGACGACGGGATGCTAGTACCTTCGCGAACGATTCGCGTTTTTTGAGTTTTTCTCTGTTTTTCTCTGAGTTTTGTGTCAGCCAAAGCTTCTATTGTGTTTATAACTCGAGCAGCTCTCATATCATATATATAGGCTGGAGTTGCCGACAGGTGTCGATCGACACCCACCATTGGTGTCGATCGACACCCTCACAGAAAGTCAAACATCGAGAAGACGATGCCGACAGGTGTCGATCGACACCCACTATTAGTGTCGATCGACACCCTCATAGAAAAACGATATCGACGTATATCTTATATACGTTGATCATAATCATTACTCTAATGATCAAAACCCAATTTATATTATCCAGTTTGCTTAGGTGTGTGACCCTATAGGATCATATGATAATGGTAATGAGTTCATAACTCATAAGTTATAAGCGGCTTCTAGCAAAACATTATAACCGTCCAATATCATATGATTGTCTTATCTCGACATCACGACTCTACTAGAGTAAATACATGTCTGATTTCAGGACATTCCCTTCAATAAGTACCAAACGGTTAAGAACCAATGACTCGAACCCTACGTTTCTCTGGCATTGTCGTTTGGGCCACATCAATGAGAAAAAGATTCAAAAGCTTCATAAAGGTGGACTTTTGGACTCATTTGATTTTGAATCATTTGAGAAGTGTGAATCCTGCTTATTGGGCAAAATGACAAAGGCTCCTTTCAACAAGTTTAATGAAAGGGCCGGTGACCTATTGGGCCTAATACATACCGATGTATGTGGTCCAATAAGTGTTAGTGCTAGAGGAAACTTTCAGTACTTCATCACGTTTACTGATGACTTCAGTAGATTTGGTTATGTCTATTTAATGAGACATAAATCGGAATCCTTAGAAAAGTTCAAGGAATTCCAAAATGAAGTATAGAACCAACTTGGCAAAAGTATCAAAGCTCTTCTATCAGATCGTGGAGGTGAGTACTTGAGCCAAGAGTTCAGTGATCATCTGAGTAACTGTGGAATTGTTTCACAACTCACTCCTCCTGGAACACCTCAGTGGAACGGTGTGTCTGAGAGGAGGAATCGGACTTTATTAGATATGGTTCGATCGATGATGAGTCAAGTAGATCTTCCATTATCCTTTTGGGGATACGCTCTAGAAACGTCTGCGTTTACGCTAAACAGAGTTCCATCAAAATCAGTCGAGAAGACACCATATGAGATGTGGACTGGAAAAGTTCCAAGTTTGTCTTTTCTTAAAATTGGGGTTGTGAAGCTTATGTCAAGCGGTTGATATCTGATAAGCTTGCACCCAAATCTGATAAATGCTACTTCGTTGGTTATCCTAAGGAAACCAAGGCTTACTACTTTTACAACCGTTCTGAGAACAAAGTGTTTGTTGCTAAGAACTGTGTTTTTCTTGAGAGAGAATTTCTTTCCAAGAAGAACAGTGGGAGTAAAGTACAACTCGAAGAAGTTCGAGAATCACAGGAGCCTGCTCAACCTGTTGAGGAAGAGCAATGGCTGGATCTACAAAGAGTTGTAGAGTCCGAACCTATGATGCCAGAAGTTCGCAGATCCGAAAGGACTCGTCACGAGCCCGAGAGATATGGATTTCTTGTGACTAATTGTCATGATCTCTTGATTATTGACAGTGACGAACCTGCGACTTTCGAAGAAGCAATGATGGGCCCTGACTCCGAAAAGTGGTTTAAGGCCGCTGAATCCGAAATCGGTTCCATGTCACAAAACCAAGTATGGACTTTGGGTGATTTACCTGATGGTGTAAAAGCCATTGAGTGTAAATGGGTGTTCAAGAAGAAGATCGATGTGGATGGAAACGTTCAGATTTACAAAGCTAGGTTGGTGGCAAAAGGTTTCAAACAAGTTCAAGGTGTTGACTATGATGAAACTTATTCCCCAGTCGCTATGCTTAAATCTATTCGGATTCTCCTAGCAACAGCCGCTCATTATGATTATGAGATTTGGCAAATGGATGTGAAAACAGCTTTCCTTAACGTGATTCTGGAGGAGGATGTGTACATGACACAACCTCCGAGTTTCATTGATCCTGATGCTGCTGGGAAAGTATGCAAGCTTCATAAATCCATTTATGGATTGAAGCAAGCATCTCGGAGTTGGAACCTACGTTTTGATGAAGCAGTTAAAAAGTTTAACTTCATCAGAAACGAAGAGGAACCTTGCGTTTACAAGAAGACTAGTGGGAGCGCAGTTGCATTTCTCGTACTATATGTATATGACATACTTCTCATAGGAGATGATATTCCGTTACTTCAGTCAGTAAAGGACTGGCTCGGAAGTTGTTTCTCGATGAAAGACATGGGTGAAGCCGCCTATATTCTTGGAATAAGGATCTATAGAGATAGATCAAAGAGGCTGATTGGACTGTGCCAGGACACTTATATCGATAAGGTTCTACACAGGTTCAACATGCATGATTCCAAGAAGGGCTTGCTTCCGATGTCTCATGTCATTACTCTCAGCAAGAAGCAGTGTCCTTCGACACCTGCTGAGCGAGAGCGCATGAGTAGGATTCCTTTTGCTTCTGCAGTAGGGTCTATTATGTATGCCATGCTTTGTACTCGTCCAGATGTTGCTTGTGCTTTAAGCATGACGAGTCGATACCAATCAGATCCCGGTGAGAGTCACTGGACTGTCGTCAAGACAATCCTGAAGTATTTGAGAAATACCAAGGATAAGTTCTTAATGTACGGAGGAAGTGATGAGCTTGTAGTGAGTGGTTATACGGACGCCAGCTTTCAGACAGATAGAGACGATTTCCGATCTCAGTCTGGTTACGTCTTCTGTCTGAATGGAGGTGCAGTTAGTTGGAAGAGTTCCAAGCAGAGCACCGTGGCGGACTCAACGACCGAGGCTGAATACATCACTGCTTCTGAAGCGGCGAAGGAGGCTGTTTGGATTAGGAAGTTCATTACTGAGCTTGGTGTGATTCCTAGCATTTCTGAGCCTGTGGCATTGTTTTGTGACAACAATGGAGCCATAGCTCAGGCTAAGGAGCCCAGATCACATCAGAAATCCAAACACATTGAGAGGAGATATCATCTGATTCGTGATATCATTGAGAGAGGTGACGTCAAGATCAGCAGAGTTCCGACAGACGAGAACGTTGCTGACCCGTTGACTAAGCCACTCCCACGACCGAAGCATGAGAGTCATGCAGCTGCTATAGGCATTAGATTCCTTAAGCAATAATCTTGTTTTAGTGGGAGTTATCATATTTATATTTTGATGTTCATGTAAACATACATTTGGTTATGTTTATTTAATGAAATTGTTTCAGTATTATTTAATGGTGTTATTAAATAATTGTCCAAAAGTAATTTATGGCATTCTTATAGATCATCAAATACGTGATTTGATCATGAGACTCTATAAGTGATAGATGACATAAATTATTTGTGTCCATAGTCGAGGTTATCAAAGTTGGACATTGATAACCGCGCGAGACTAGTATGTGAGGTGACTGATGACTAAGTTTCATGGAGTCATTAATAGGAGTATTAAAGTCAATCACATAGATATGTGTTAGAGAACACATGATCGGACATGACCCGCTAATGAGAACTCTACAAGATTGTTATATGAGTGTCATAAGAGTTTCTCATTACGACTATAGAGTATAGTCCTTTGACCTGAGTTCATCATGTTTTCTTACATATGAATTGGTATGCTTTGACTCTGTCAAACGTCAGCCGTAACTGGTGGCTATAAAGGCATTGATTGGGCATATTATGAATTATATAAGGATCAGGGATGGAACAAGATGGAATTTGTCCCTCCCATATAACGGGAGATAAATATCTCAGGGCCTATCGAAGATTTAATACTGGAAATGCGTGGCCGCGCTCAAACGGATTGAATGTCAATCGTTTGTCTTTTATCAGTATAAATCGGAGTTCGGTAAACATGGTTTGGTTGATTAAGGATGACACGAGTTCTTGCCTTATGCCAGATCGAGATATAGAGACAAAGGGATTATGGGAATATTTGATTCCAGTACAAGTGGGAGATTGATGGGAATGTCCTGAAATCAGACTTGTATTTACTCTAGTAGAGTCGTGATGTCGAGATAAGACAATCATATGATATTGGACGGTTATAATGTTTTGCTAGAAGCCGCTTATAACTTATGAGTTATGAACTCATTACCATTATCATATGATCCTATAGGGTCACACACCTAAGCAAACTGGATAATATAAATTGGGTTTTGATCATTAGAGTAATGATTATGATCAACGTATATAAGATATATGTCGATATCGATTTTCTATGAGGGTGTCGATCGACACCAATGGTGGGTATCGATCGACACCAATCGGGATCGTCTTCTTGATCCATGACTTTCTGTGAGGGTGTTGACCGACACAAATGGTGGGTGTCGATCGACACCACTCGGGATCAGAAACCGGTTTTTGATTTAATTGAAATCAACTCGGTTTGGTCTCTGTGGTCAACTAGGTCTCTTCTCTCCAGCCTATATATATGATATAGAGGTCGACCATGATAGTAGAGAGAAGTCCCTGCAGCCACAGAAAAACATAAGAAAATCAGAGAAAACCCGATCGCGAATCGTTCGCGAAGGCACTAGCATCCCGTCGTCCAGTTTGTGTGCGTGTGGACTTCTATAGAGGCGCAGCACTTGAGGCGCTTCCTGATCTCGATACCTGATCTTCTTCCGCTGCAAATCACCAGGTATGTTCGAGATCTATCATAGATTCAATTGAACACGATCCGTGGCTTAGGATGTTGTTAGGGCTGTTTTAATCGGATTAAAACCTGAACAAATTCCTTCAAAATGCAATTCATACCATTGATGATACTTTGTATAGATGATCATAAACCATGAAATAACAAAATTTCAAAAATAATTGTAAGTATTTCCTTTAACGTTTGTTAACGTGTATAAGTGTTTATCTTATGTTGTGTGATTTTTGTTCGAGCAATCGTAAAAGTGTTTGTTATTGTGCAAAACACTAAAGTTTGACTTCATAATCTGGTTAAGACACTCAATGAAGGTTATATATGTGTTATTCGATCCGCAAAACGTCGTTCTCGGTTAAAAAACCCCATCTCCTCGGAATTTCCTCGGAATTTTCCGAGGACATTCCTAGGAAATTGCAGAAATCAGTCGATTCCTCGGAATTTCCTTGGAAATTTCTGAGGAAATTCCGAGGAAATATTTTTTTAGCTATTTTCCTCGAAATCTCCGCGGAATATTTTCGACGGCGAGAGGTGTCGATTCCGACGGCGAGAATTGAGAGAGAGAGGATCGAGATGAGAGAGAGGCGGCAGCGAGATGAGAGAGAGGATCGAGATGAGAGAGAGGCTGCGGCGGAGAAGAAGAAGAAGAAGGGTTAGGTATTATATTTAATGATTCCGACGGAATAAGTTCGTCGGAATGCCGTCGAAATTATTAAATATAATACCTAACCCGCGGTTCTTGAAATAATTCAAGGGGTTTAGTTTTCCCGGGTAAGTACTTTCCGACGGAAATGTCTTTCCTCGGTATTTCCTCGGAATTTTCCAAGGAAATTCCAAGGACCAACAGTTACCGAGGAAATGCCGAGGAAACATGGTTTGGGGTTTCAAATTCCGATTTTTTTTTCGGTATTTCATTTTTAATACGAATGCAATTCATACCATTGATGATACTTTGTATAGATGATCATAAACCATGAAATAACAAAATTTTCAAAAATAATTGTAAGTATTTCCTTTAACGTTTGTTAACGTGTATAAGTGTTTATCTTATGTTGTGTGATTTTTGTTCGAGCAATCGTAAAAGTGTTTGTTATTGTGTAAAACACTAAGGTTTGACTTCATAATCTGGTTAAGACACTCAATGAAGGTTATATATGTGTTATTCGATCCGCAAAACGTCGTTCTCGGTTCAAAAACCCCATCTCCTCGGAATTTCCTCAGCAATTTCCGAGGAAATTCCGAGGAAATATGTTTTTAGCTATTTTCCTCGAAATCTCCTCGGAATATTTTCGACGGCGAGAAGTGTCGATTCCGACGGCGAGAATTGAGAGAGAGGATCGAGATGAGAGAGAGGCTCGAGAGGAGAGAGGCTGCGGCGGAGAAGAAGAAGAAGAAGGGTTAGGTATTATATTTAATGATTCCGACGGAATAAGTTCGTCGGAATTCCTTCGGAATTATTAAATATAATACCTAAAACGCGGTTCTTGAAATAATTCAAGGGGTTTTGTTTTCCCAGGTATGTAAAAGCCAAAAGTCCTAAGAGCCACCTACTATAATGATGCTCTAAGAGATGTGAACAGTACGGAGAGGCACAAAGCCTCTCGACATCAGATTCCTGATGGATTCGAGATACTGAACACCGATACACTTACCATCTTGCGCGCCGCGTGCGTATTTGTGGCCGTCGACGGTTCGGTGAGCGGAGAACGGAGGGTGAATCAAGTTCTCGGATTCGGCGGGGACGGAATCGAGATGGGAGTTGAAGAGAATAGAAGGGAGTATAGGGTTCGAGCCTGGCCATGTGACGAGGAGAATTGGTTTTCCCGAGACGTACTCGATGGTTCGAGAAGTGAGTCCGATTGATCGAACTTGGTCGATGAGGAAAGAGACTGGTGCGGCGTAGTTAGGGTTTGGATGAGCAGTTTTGAATCTTAGGTATTGCTGGAATCGAGTGATCGGAGTACCTTCTTCTTTTTCTCTGTGGGATTGGGTGGAGAAGATGAGAGAGAAGAGGATGAGAGTTAAGAGGGAAGGAGTCGCCATGGATTTGGAGTTGCAGGAGTGATCAATGATGATCTGAGAGTGGAGGAGAAGAGAGGAAGAAGAAGAAGCAGAGCATCTTTGGGTCAACGGATAGGGTCAAAATAAATTTTCTTATTTTATTTGACTTTATAAAGTAAAAAGTATTGAGTAACGAGATAAAGGGTCGATGACTCGATGACACTGATGCCTTTAGTCGGTTTCTACATACGCCTCAGCTTCAACAAAACCTGAATGCAAGGAGATGTTTTATGATCTCTAAGTTTATTTTTTCATTAATGGTTTTTTAAAAAGGAAGTTTTTGGAGAAAATTTAAGATCAATTTGAGTTTCTTTTATTTTTTTATTTCTCCGAAGTTATAAGGTAAAACGATTAGAATCTGAACAAACGATTTATATATGTATCTTCTTTGATTTTTCTTTGACCTCATATTTGTTCTTCCGGAAAACTAATAAAAAAAATCTCAACTATCCAGGTGAAAAAAAATTCTGAACTCTTTTATCTATATAAACTTTTTAACTAAATATTTTAGTCCTATATTTGTGTTAACCAAGCCATTTCAGTCTTAGAATTAGTCAACAAAAGTTTAGGTTTTTTATTACCTCAAAAATGTTAAGTCTTTTTCTTAGATTTTTTTTAAATAAATAAATTTCGACTAGGTTGAATAGTTTTACTTATGAGAAATACCCTCGAATACCACACTTTCATGTTTTTGTGATTAAAATACCACACCAAGGTGAAAATGACAAAAATAACATTTATTTAATGGTTTAAAGATAATTAAACTAATAAATTTGGGTTCAAAAGTCATTAATTAGGGTTTAGATTTTGGGTTTTAGGGTTTAGATTTAAGGGATTGGCACGAAACATATGAAAATAAATGTATAATAGTCTTTTTCTGTCCAATAAATGTTATTTTTGTCATTTTTACCTTGATGTGGTATTTTTGTCACAAAAACATGAAAGTGTAGTATTTTTGAGAATTGCTAATAAATAATACTAAAACAGAAACCATGAATTAGATTTTATGTATATTATCTCATCCGCAATAATTTTTAAACCCATAACTTTACTTATAGTTACTTGAATTAATTCAAAAGACAAAAAGCCAACAAATAAAGAACATTTTGTCTACTAAAAAAACTATCAACTTTTATCTATCAAGCTGTTTTAGCCACATGAAACTAAAATGACTTAGTCAATAAAATTTTGTGATTAAATTGTTTGGTCCAAAAAAGTTAGGTATTAAAACAAAATTAGTAAAAATTTGAAATTTTTTTCGATTTATGAAAAAGTTGGAAATTATTTTGGTCAAATGTGGATAGTTGAGGATTTGTTTAACTGTTTTCTCTATGCCTTTGCAAATATGGAGATGGATTGAACATCTTTGAAGATATTTTTATATGTGGTCGTTACTTGCATGAGATGAACTGTTTTCATCCGAAGCCTAAACCTTCTTGGGAGCTGACTTCTTTTGGAGCATCCAGACGACCAAGGAAACTTAATCCATCAATGCGTTCAACTTTGTTGTTGTGGGTGTCCCATTGGCTTGGCACCTACATCCCAACGGGACACTCAATAAGGTGGAATCTCTACCTCTTATTTATCTTAAGAAACAAACAACGTTAGATAAAACAACCTGTTAACAGCCAAAAACAATTTTCCTAACCATACACCACAACAAAATACCAAAACTCATTTTGAAATCTAGTTAAAACTCTAGTCTTGTTTACGTTAGATAAAACCAAAATTGGAATACTTGATCACACAAAACAAAGGAGAAAAAACAGCAGCCAAAAGCAATTTTCTAGAGAAATATTGGAATGATACATTGATTAATTGATCGACTATTTGTCTAACAACACCCAGATGATTCCTCCAATCGCACTTATCAGGAGGATCTTCATCTAGCAATATTCCTTTTTCTTTGTTTTTGTCCATCTATATCTTCACTAAAAAAGAACATTTATGAGTTTGATTGTATGGTTTAAGCAAAGAATAAACCAATTTCACTTGATTATATAGTAACTAGTTCTGATGATACTGCATTTCTTTTCAGAAGATTAATCGCCACACCGTAGACAATTTCACTTTCTAATGATTGTGAGATAACCTGTTATTGCTTTCATACAATTCATTCCACAACTACTAAACTATGACTATCACAAAAAACGTAAGTTGAATTTCAATGTTTTACTATTGATTTTGGTTCAAGCTACATGTGTTTTTTGCATTGGCTTTATCAATATGATCGCTCCTAAGATAACCCTCTTTCAGAAGTGCATAATGTCCTTATAGTTGGATTTGTAAATTGCAATGGAAGACCTACAATATGGTAGATTGTATGCGCGTTCACTCTCTCAGTTCACTACAATTATCTATCTTAACAAGAGAGGCTATCCAAACGATCCATAATTTTTATTTGGGTTCGTGTATGCATTTTGTAAGAACAAGCAAATAGAGGAAAAATCTAGTGTGTCAGGTTATTCCAACCTTGTTGTACACATTGTCAACCATGTGAATTTAAAAATTTTATGCACAAAAAATGAACTTTCAGTAATTGGTATTTTAATTACATACTATCATTTTATGTTGGTGATACCATCGCGTGCACCAAAATATAACAACACACTTGGACATCTACCTCTTATTTATCTCAAGAAACAAACAGCAGCCAAAATCAATTTTCTACAGAAAAATTAGAATGATACCTTGATAAAACCGATTGACTACTTGTCAAATAGCACACAGATGATTCCTCCAATCTCACTCATCATGAGTATCTTCATCTAGCAATATTCTTTAACCTTTATTTTTGTCAATCTGTAGCTTCAAACAAGCAAAACAAAAAGAAAAAGAAATTTATAAGTGTTATTATAGGGTTTAAGAAAAGTATAAACCAATTTCACTTGATTATATAGTAACTAATTAACTAATGATACCGCATTTCTTTCAGGAGATTAATCGCTACACTGTTTCACTTTCTTGACCGACTTAAAGATGTCGATATGGATGCAATGGTTATGAGACAACCTGTTATTGCTCTCACACCATTCAATCCGCAACTACTAAACTATGACTATCACGAAAACTTAAGTTGTATTTTAATGTTTTACTATTGAATTTGGTTAAAGCTACATATAATTACACATGTAGTTTGAACTGGCTTTATCAATATGATTGCTGCCAGTATAACCCTCTTTCAGAATTGCATAATGTCTTCATAATTGGATTTGGAAATCGCAATGGAAGATCCTACTGGATTGTTCAAAACTTATGGGGAGATCGTTGGGGAGATGGCAGATTTGCGTATGTGTATCAGTAGACTGTACGTGGGCGTTTACTTTCTCAGTTCATTGAAATTATCTGTCCTAACAAGACAGTTTATTTAAATAATCTATAATTGTTTTTGGAGTTCAAATATGCATTTTGTAAGAATAAGCAAACAGAGTAAAAGTCTAGTGTAACAGGTTGGTCTGAGAGTAAGTTGTTTTACAATCAACCATGTGAATTTTGAATTTTGACGCACAAAAATTGAACTTTATTTTTTTTATTTTAATTTCAAAATATCATTTTATGTTCTTGATACTGTCGCAGGCATCAAAATATAACAACAAGGTTGGACAGCTACCTCTTATTCATTTCAAGAAAAAAACAGCAGCCAAAAACAATTTTCTATATAAATATTAGAATGATACATTGATAAAACTGATTTAATACTTGTCTAATAGCACCCCGATGATTCCTCCAATCTCGCTCATCATGGGGATCTTCATCTAACAATATTCATTTCCTTTATTTTTGTCCATCTATAGCTTCAAACAAGCAAAACAAAAAGGTAATACAATGCATAAACCAAAAAACCTAACCTGAGGAGAAATCCATTCTAAGAAGGAGCTTCTCAATGAAAGATCATTCCACCCTACCATCTGCCTTGCTCATATCTGTTTTAATGGTCATGAACTTGTCCTTACAGGAAGGATTTGTCCTCAAACCATGAATCATCTCCTGAGCTATTAAAGTATTATTTGATATTAAACGTCCCGCCACAAAAGCCGACTGAGTTTCAGACACAAGTCCGGGTAGTAACCTCTTGAGCCGTTGAAAAAAAACCTTTGATATGATTTTGTAACACACATTACAAAGACTGATTTGTCAAAACTCATTCTTACGACTCGGACGACCCGTCTTAGGAATTAAACAGATGTTTGTCTGATTTAAGCGTGCATCAAATGTCCCTGTCCGTAAAAATTTGTTAACCATCTCCAAATTGTCCTTAATAAGAGTCCATGCATGTTGGAAAAATAAGGCTGTCATCCTATCCGGGCCGGGTGCTTTCTCTAGAGGCATCATGAAAAGAGCTTGCAGGACCTCCTCTTATGTAGCTAACCGAGTTAAAATACCTCATTCATACTATCTGTGATAGAGACCGAAACCTCCTGTAAAGAAGGTTCCAAAGTCTGAGAAATGCCTTCTGGTGGTGAGGAAGGGGAGGTAAATAGATCATCAAAACAATTAATCGCCACTCCTAAACTTCTGCTTCTGTAGTTACCCATTCGCCTCCCGAGTTATGTATCCCTAAGTGCTAAGTCTGTGATTTATATTAAAACGTTACCTTTTCTTTTCAGCAAAGGCGGCCGATGGTTCCTGGGCAACAAGGTCAGCATTTTGTTCCTACAGCTTCACAGTTTTCCAGCAGGTTTTTCCAGTGGCGTGACGCGGTGGTAAGGGTTGTTTAGTGATTTCTTGATCTTGGGAAGTGTGTTTTTGTCATCTTGGTTACATAGGAGTTTAGATGAGGAGGTCGTGAGGAATGTGAACAAGAACAAAGGGAGAGAAGCAATGTCGTTGTCTTATCCATGGTGTATGTAGCTGTTTTGGTATCGATTTCGAGTTTTTATGGAAAGTATTGTGATGATATATAGTCATAGACTTTGGAGAGATTTGTTATCAAATCTCTGATCTGTCATAAAAGTCAATACATATGGTCAAGACGTCGGTGTTGAATTTGTTTGTGTAATGCACATGTTTTTGTTTTTGTTTTTGTTGTGAAGGGATCGGATATATTGAAATTAGAAAACATATCTGATGAATTGGATGTATCTCAAATTCTCAATGTATCAATATAAAGAGAAACTAGATTTGGGCCCGTTATAAGGACAGGTTTTTTATATTTAATTTAATTTTTAATAATATATACTTGAAAATTTAGAAGTTTAAAGTGTGTTAAAAGTTTTATTTTTTTGCATAAATGTAATATATAATTTTAATATGTTATGAGAAACGATATTTTTAGTTGATTTTGTTTTTATTTTTTAAATTTTATATGAAAAATATATTTGCATAATTTGAGATATGTTAATAATTTTTTTTTGAAATAGATGATAATATTATATAATTTATTGTAATCATGTACTTATAGTATGATTATATGATATGCTTATCGATTTACATATATATATATATATATATATATATTCATATTGATATATTATACCATTTTATTTAAAATATAAAAATTATTTTAGTTTGAAGAGGGTAATTTCACATTTATAAAAAAAATTGGCTAACCAGTCAATTATTTTCAAAATTAAATAACTACAATTTGACGAAGAAAACTACAAAAAATAATTATTTATTTGTTTTGTGAAATAATTGTATTTAAGTAAAAAAAAAGTATGACCCATTATTTTGAGATATATGTATACATGTACACACACACACATATATATATATATAGTTTTTAGTGTATCATATGTTGTAGTATTCTATTTTATACAATAGTTTATCTTATATATTTTATTTTAAATGAAAGTAATTTTCACATTTATGAAAATAACCCGTTTTTAATTTTTTATGTATTAAATATTTATTTTTAAACTAAAAATATATAGTGAAATTTGCTAACTTAATATATATATAGATATATGTACATATATATTATATATATATATATATATCAAATCAAATATTATAGGATAAAATATTTTTACATAAAATCTAAAATATAATATTTTAAATATGTCTTAAAGGAAATTTAGATTCTATTGGATTTAAAAAGATATTCTGAGAATTTGTTTTGATTTAGTTCTGATTTAAATTTTTATCATAATTGACATTTATAATTTGACTAAATACTGTTAATGAACAATTGAAAAATCAATAAAATATAATGATATATTTTATAATATAACACGGTGTAGCTGATTTTTTCTATAATGGAACCTGAATTAATGGCTCTTAAAAACAACAAACAAAATATCTAGAACATTATCCAACATGCTTCTTAACTAGCTAAATTCAGAATATTTTCCAACATGCCATTAATGAATAATAATTGGTTTTTAAAAAATTTTAAATTAAGAAAATGATTTATAAACATAAACATTTTCAATAAAAAAAGTTACTTCTTACCTTTTTAACATCTTGCGAATTAATAGAAGATAAAAATAAGGAACTCATTTTCTCTAATGTAGACATAAATCTATAGTCTTTATTGTTCAATAACAGCTTCTAAATCTATACATTTTTGGTAACGTGGCTGTCAGGACTTTAGGCTTTATGCTTTTGGCTATAGAGATTTTGGTTTTAGAGACTTTTGGCTATAGAGATTTTGACTTTAAAAGTTTGATTGGTATCAAAAGCTGTAGAGTGGTTGTTAATAAGTTTTTACTTTTTTGTACTAAATTTATTGATTATCTAAAAAATAATTGAAATTTTAAACCATCTTTGTTATTAAAATTTAACTTAAAAACAACAATTTATTCAATAAAATAAAATAAAAGTCATTAAGAAAGTAGACTAATAAAAAAATCTTTAACAAGGTTTAGCACATGTAGCATTAGCAATCTCTTCTCTAACACCTTCTATATATTGTCTAAAACTAAGATCTTGTCTGGAACTAAGAACTAAAAATAGCATTAGATTATTTAATTTTTTATTTTGTTTTGAATACTTCTAAAATAATTTTCAATATAATGTTTTAGAGATTTTCTAAAAATAGCATTAGATTATTTGTTTTTTTTGTTTTGAATACTTCTAAAAAAAATTTCAATATAATTTTTTAGAGATTTTCTATAAATAGCATTATATTATTTTATTTTTTTGTGTTTTGAATACATCTTAAATATTTTTTAATATAATTTTTTTAGAGATTTTCTAAAAATAGCATCAGAATATTTTGGTTTTTTTCGTTTTGAATACTTATTTATTAATTTTTAATATAATGTTTTAGATATTTTCTAAAAATAGTATTAGATTTTTTTTCTGTTTTGTTTTGAATTTTGAATGCTTCTTAAATAATTTTCAATATATGTTTTAAAGATTTTCTAAAAATAGTATTAGATTATTTATTTTCAATTTATTTTGATGAAAAAAAAACAAATCGTAAAAAAAAAAGAATTGGTTCACGAATGAAAAAAGAAAGTGAGGAGAGAGAGAATCTAAAAGCCACAATATGAGACTTTAGAGATTGATGGAGAATGATGAACAAAAAAAAAGAAACTGAAAAAGGAGAATTTGTCAGAAATGCCACTTTACCCATACCTCTTTTCAAAAATACCATCTCTCCATTCTTTACAAACGTACACTAATTCATTAAGTGCAAAATGACTCATTTAACCTTAATGAGTTAAACACAGTTTCTCAATCACAATCGACAAAACCCCTATCTCCGTCGCGTAGCTCACCGGAATCTTGTCAGCTTGGTTTGTTGCCATCACCATCTCTGTCCAGCTTCAGTTTCGTTGTCGTCGCCCTCTCGTACGATTGCACCTTTAATTTCGTTTCCATCGTTGTGATTGCACAGATCTTGCTAACACGATTGCACAGCTTTTTTGTTGTTGTTGTCTCTGACGAGTTTTGCTAACACGATTCCACAGCTTTTTTATGTTCGTGTGGGATCTAGTCAGTTCAATGTTGCATCAGATCAATCTAACTAATACTCTGGGTTTTCTATATCGAATCCAATTTCACTTGTGTGGCTTGAGACGCGGACAATTCGGGTGTTGTGATGGAAGGCGGAGCAGAGAGATTCGACAATGTCACATGAAGTGACTAAAGACATGGTTTTGTTTAATTCTTTAGAGTAATAGAAACATTTGGATACAGAGCGTAGCTTGTTGTTGCAGTGAAAATATATTTTGGTCATGATGTAAGCACTTGTAAATGCTTACGATGGTGAATTGATATGAGGCATATTTACCTCATTCTAACCTTTGTTTTCTAGTTCTTTTCGAGTCTTTTTAGTCTTTATCGAGTCGTTTCAGGTCATTAGGAAGCTTTGGACGAAGTTTGGAGTGATTAGAGCCTTTGGAGCATAAAAGAATCATATTGGAAGAAAAGGAGGCGAAGCTGTAAAGAATTACCAATTTTCACTTCGGAGCACCCGCTCCCGATTTTCGAGCACGTGCTCATACGGCCGGAGTAAAAAAAGAGAGGCCGATTTGACCTAATCCTAATCACGAAAATAAGAGGACCGGCCGCCTATGATGACCCATATATATATATATATATAAACATATATATATATATATATATATATATATATATATATATATTCCCTTTAGTTTTAGGTTTTTCAATCATCTTTTATTTTCATTCTACATCTTTTCCCTTTTACCTTTAGTTTTCTTATTCTCTAAGGAGATTTGTATTATTTTTGGGAGAAGAATCTCTGCAGCATCTGGAGAAGAATTCTAAACCCTATTTCTTTATTTTAATATTGATGCATTCTTTTAATTCAATCTCTTTGCTTTCTTCTTCTTTATTCATGCTTGCGTAGATCTCTTAGTTAGGTTTGGGTTTTCAAAGGAATTCATGAGCTAGGGTTAAACACAAATAGGCTAATCAATCGATGTCTTCACCCTTGTTGTCTTAATGCTTAAATCGAATTGATCACTTGATTTTATGATATTAGGTTAACTTAGACAGCGAGAGTTGCTATGTTGCTAGAAGAAACACTGGTTAGCAATTTATTCTATGCCTGCGAGAGTAGATGTGTAGGAGAATTGTGAACATATCAAACCTGATCTTAAAGCTTGTCTGCGATTTGCTAGAACCAACGAGAGTTAGGATTTCTAGGTTGTTAGACAAAGATATTGATACCACGAGAGTGGATTGATATTATCTTTATGTTTGAGTTGTAGACTGGTGCTTAATCTTTGCCTGAATAGTTGTTTGATCTGTTGCTCTGAATTGCCTGCGATTTGCCTTGACCTAGCGCTTGCTTAATATTTTTTTAAATCCGTTTTAGATTAATAACTTGCTACCCAAACCATATTGATCTGTCTTAGCTTTATATCTAGCTTATAAAACCATAGTTTAATACTTGGTCTTCGTGGGATCGACCCCTAAGTACTATTACGATTTGCTGTGCACTTGCAGTAGGAAAATAGAGTTTAAAACCTGTGTATCAAGTTTTTGGCGCCGTTGCCGGGGACCAAATTATTACCTTTGATTTTCGGCGAAATTTTTAGTCTAAGATTTACTAACTTGTTCTTCTTTTCTTCTCTTGTGTATTTCAGGACAATCAGGAGATAGCAAGGTTAGAACGAGCTGATTAGAAGAAGAAGTCGGATCCAGCCAACATGGGTGACGAAACCGACGAGCGAGCTGCTAGTGGCTATGTAGCTGCTGAAATTCGAAGGATAGAACAGCAGATGCAACAGTTGCAACAACAGCTACAACCAGAGCAAAAGCGTGCCATTGGAGACATTCACGCGCCTCATGCTTACTACCAAAACAGATCTGCAATCATTCTAACCACAATTCAGAGGCAGGACTACGAGATCAAACCTCAGATGGTCGCATTGGTGAAGCAGCACTTGTTCCACGGTTTGGATGCAGAAAATCTGATGGACCATGTTGAAGATTTCGAAGAAATCTGCAGCACAACCGGTTTGAATGGCGTGCCTCCGGATTTCCTGAAGTGCAAGCTGTTCCCTTTCTCTCTTGCAGAAAAAGCTTCACGCTGGCTGAAGTCATTATCACCTGAATCTCTGGCGACATGGGATGATGCTAGGTCGGCATTCCTGGACAAGTTCTATACTAAGTCCAAAACTGCATCGCTAAGGAACAAGATCTCTTCGTTCTAACAGCAGTCTGGAGAAGCTTTTTGCGAAGCTTGGGAAAGGTACAAGGAGTACCGCAGAGATTGCCCTCACCATGGGTTCAGCAATGAGCAGATCCTGAGCACATTATATGATGGTGTTGATTGGAACAGAAGAAACGCCCTGAATGCAGCCAGCAATGGCAATTTCTGCACCAAGTCCAAGGAAGGTGCATTTGAGCTGATTGAGAAATGGCTACAAGCTCTGGAAATCGCTGCCATGAGTATGATGAGCATAGATATGTCAGCAGTGTTGAATCGCAGAAGATCAATGAGTTGGAAGAAAAAGTAAACTTGTTATTGGAGAGACATCAGAGAAGTTTCCAGCTTTGCGCGAACAGAAGCTATGAGCAGTATGCAGAGGTGAACTATGTGAATGAAGGCTATATGGTTAATCAGAGCTTGCAAGCTAAGGCGTCTAACTCCCAAGACGAGCTGAAGTCTCTTATGCACTTGGTTCTACTCAATCAACAGAAATCTGCTCATGAGGTCGATGTCAAGGTTGACAGCATGTACAACGATCTCAACAGTAAGTTTGAAGCTGTTTGCACTCACATGAAGAAGCTTGAGATTCAGATTGGTCAAACTGCTGAGGCATCAGGAATTCTTTCGGGGAAAGCAGAGGTGAATCCTAGGAACGAGTATGTCAATGCAGTTGAGATGAGAAGTGGGAGGATATTGAATTCTGCAGCGAGAAACGTCATATCTTCAGAAAAATCTATGGAGCAGGCTGAGGAGCACCCGCTCAAGGGAGAGATATTTTCTCATGGCGTAGAAAAAAAAGATGGATTACGCCTCATCATCTGGAATACCTGCCTCTTACCCTCGTTTGACTGATCCTGGCGTAGAAAAAACGAGTGAGCACTCCATCTCTCCGACAGAGCACCTGCTCGCTACCCCAGAGCATATGCTCCCCCGAGATGCTCCCACCCAACTTGCAGAAAATCTTCCAGCAAGAATTTACATTCCTAAAGTGCCTTACCCAGTTTTACCTAGAGATCAGAAGGAGCCCATCAGTGCAGAGAAACTAGCTGATTTAAAGAAGATGGTGAGAAGGATTCCTAAGGAAATCTCTTTTGAAGAAGCCCTGGACAATCGTCCCATACTTGATTTCTTTCGGAACTGCAGAGAGACTCAAGAAGAGATTAAGGCAGTCTTTGTAGAAGCAAGGAGTACACCATCAGCATTGAGGGTATTGCCTAAGGTTAAAGATCCTGAGAAATTCCTGGTCCCATGCTCCATTTCAGGAGTTAAATTCGAAGAAGCTCTTTGTGATTCTGGGTCTACTGTTAATATCATGTCAAATGCTATTGCAGAGAGGTTGAAAATTTCTGAGATAAAGCCTTGTCGAATGACTCTTCGATTTGCAAACTCCTCAACATCAACATCGCATGGCAGCATTCACGACCAAACCTGTCCAAATAGGGGATTGCCTGGTCCCAACTGATTTTCAAGTTGTGGAGATGAGAGAAAGTTATGATATGCCTTTGCTTCCTGGGAGACCATTCATGGCTACAGTGGGTGCAATCATTGATATGCCTAATAAGCGAGTCTGTTTCTCCAAGATCGACAAAAATGTTTTCTACAAGGCCATTCCCACTGGAATCACCACACATGGCTCTTGCATATCTGCAGTGGATAGAGAAGAAGCACGTGCTCCGAACCCGCGAGCATCTACTCCACCTACCGGGAAACTTAGGGAGAGAGAAAAAATGCAAGAAAATGTGCAGTACAAAAGGATCACGGGAGGTCCTCAAATGACTTTTGTCCCTCAAGGATATGATGGACACTCGGTTGACTACAAGGTGAAGTGCAAAGGTCATCCTAAACATTTCTCTCGAGTTAGGGCTATTCTTCTATCAGAGTTGAAAGAGAAGGGTATTAGTGTTGTGAATGGAATGCTGAGTACGGTTCTGAACATGAGAATGTCGGACTGTGGAGCTTGTTTTGGAGCAAGCTCTCAAGCACAACCTGACTGATACGTGGCACCAAAGTCAAGCTAATGACTTAAACCAAGCGCTTGGTGGGAGGCAACCCACCGGTAAGTGTCTCTAACTTTTATTTTTCTTTGATACTAACTTTTGGTTTTGGTTTTCTTTGTTTCAGCTATCTAAAAAAAAAAAAAGGGTGAGCACCCGGATCTGTTTCAGAGCACCTGTTCCGCCAGGGTGCTCCACGAAAAAGAAAAAAAAAGGGGCCGTCCTTAGGTAAGTTTTCTTGTTCCTACACAATTGTAAAATCCATTATTTATTTTTCGTTTCTCATCCTTTCTCTTGATTTATTCTCACACCGGGACGGTGTGAAGTAAGTCTGGGGGAGGGTGTTGCTACTAATTCCGTTTTTTTTATTTCGTTTTGTTGAGTCAGTTTGTTTTATTGAGTCAAAATTTAGTTGGGAACTATGATCTTTCTTTGGAACAAACTGTTTTAGCTACCACTTTAGTGACCATTCTTACAGCCATTGACAGCGAATTCTACCAAAAGGAAATTCCAAAGGTAAATTGAACTTCCATTATCCCCATACTATCTGAGTGTTTAGATGATCCAGAGCTGGCCTAGATATAATGAACTTAATTTTTCTCATCTTGGGGCTTGGTATACTTTGGATCGGATTCCTTTCTTAGGTCTGATAGAATTAGTAGGTGATTATGGTTTCCCTCTCCCTTCCCTTCATTGTCTCTAAAAAAAAAAGAATGAAAAACAGATATAGCTTTGAAAAGTAGTTGAATCATTCGATACTGGTCTAACAAAAAGAAAAGGAGAACAATCATTCGAAAAAATAAAAATAAAACGATACCCTAGTAGGGAAAAATCGACTAATTGGAAGCGAGAAAAGAGGGAGAAAGGAAACTAGAAGCCGGCTGTCCATAAATTCAGTACTTGGGTGAGTAAGAGTCCATGTGTCCTTTGATCGATAGTCCCTAGATGAGACTGCACTTTAAACTTAATAAGGTAAGCAATGGAGATTTTAGATTACTCTTATGTGTCGTGGTTTGGAATCTGGATGGCTAGTGAGTCTGCGGAAAATTACTAGAGGTCTTAACTTAAGTTGGTACTATTTGATGTGGCTTATTCTAGTGCTGGTTGCTTAAGGGTTCGAAAGGATAAGTGAGTTCCCATGTTTTGAAACCTTTCTTCTGCGGCTTAAGCTTTAGTTTGTTTGAGGACAAACAAAGGTCTAAGTCTGGGGGAATGAGGCATATTTACCTCATTCTAACCTTTGTTTTCTAGTTCTTTTCGAGTCTTTTTAGTCTTTATCGAGTAGTTTCAGGTCATTAGGAAGCTTTGGACGAAGTTTGGAGTGATTAGAGCCTTTGGAGCATAAAAGAATCATATTGGAAGAAAAAGAGGTGAATCTGTGAAGAGTTACCAATTTTCACTTTGGAGCACCCGCTCCCGATTTTCGAGCACGTGCTCACACGGCCGGAGTAAAAAAAGGGAGGGCGATTTGACATAATCCTAATCACGAAAATAAGAGGACCAGCCGCCTATGATGACCCATATATATATATATTCCATTTAGTTTTAGGTTTCTCTATCATCTTTTATTTTTATTCTACATCTTTTCCCTTATACCTTTAGTTTTCCTATTCTCTACGGAGTTTTGTATTATTTTTGGGAGAAGAATCTCTGCAGCATCTGTCTTAGCTTTAAATCTAGCTTATAAAACCATAGTGTAATACTTGGTCTTTGTGGAATTGACCTCTAAGTACTACTACGATTTGCTGTGCACTTGCAGTAGGAAAATAGGGTTTAAAACCTGTGTATCATGAATATACGCTTGTAGCTTTTGTTTCACTCTTAGTTTTGCTTCTTTATGTTCTTAGGAAACTGTGAAGAAATTTTGTTCGGATGTGGTTCAATATTTCATTCCCCAACAGGTTCGGGAAAACCGTTACCCATTTCTATGTGACATAAATACGCTTTTGTTTGTTCCTTCAATTAGAAAAGCAAAATCATGAACAAAAAAAAAACAGAGATGTGAAGCAAGAACAAGAGGTAACTGAGTGGGAAGAAAAATGGATGTGAAATGAAGTTTCGTGAATGTGGATGATTACGACATCTGTACTTGTCCAAGGAAGCATCGTTAAGGCTCTGAACTTTTCTGTGGATGCTAAAAAGGAGAGGATCAGAGAGAATGGTCTTGCAGGTGATGCTCACTTGTTAAGGCTCTTGCATAATAGGTTGCTGCAGTGGAAATTTGCTAATGCACGAGCAAATTGTGTTGTTACTGCACAAAAAATGAGAACAGAGGTTAGAAACTTGATTATATATTAGCAAAATAGAAACTTATTGTTTTAATCAGACTCACTAGGTTTGTATGTCATGTGCTGAAGATTCGAAGTTATTACGTTGTTATAGGCTTGTTCTAAATGAAACTATGTCCAAGTGATAGTGAATTAAGTGGCTAGATTTCAGTTGGTAATGGTCTTGTCTGTATTGCAGAAAAGATTGTACAATGCATGTATAAGTATCTCTAAGCTGTATGATTTATAAACTTTCTAAATGTTTTGTAAACCTTTATAAAAATATATTTAACATCCTAAAACTTTTTAGAATATTTTAAATCATTAAAAACTAGATTTTACAAATCTTTTTAAGACTTTATAAACCCTTATAAGGGGGTGTTAGTGGTAGTTGGATTTTTAATGATTGTTAAAATTTTGAGATTCTATTGTTATTGGTTTATGAATTTTGACATTCTTGCTAAAATCTATTGTTATTGGTTTGATGATTCTTTAATTCCATGCAAAATCCATTGTTATTCAAAAAGTTTGGTTTTTTAAGATTCTATGATTTCATTAAATCTTGTGTTATTGGGACTTAGATTTTAAACAATTTAACTCATCAAACAAAACTTTGAGAATACCATCTATATTCCTTAGATTCTTAAAATCATTATTGTAAGAATATTTTCAAAGATTTCCCAAATATACAAAACTCTTTATAACTCTTTACAAATTTAATAAATCTCTTAACTTCTAAAATCAACCAACTCTCTCAAAATTCAACTCCCACTAACCCCTCCTAAATTGATTTATTATAAGAGGTCATGTGTAATAGAGTCTACTATGATTTATAAACCCTTATAACTAATTTGTAAACTTTTATAAAAAATTTATTAACCCTTATCACAAAATATAAGCCCTCATCATAAACAGACTTATAAACCCTAATAAAAATTTATAAACATTTATAAACGTCTTATCAATGCTTTATAGGCACTTATCAATGCTTTATAATCCCTAATAAAATAATTTATAAACAAGTTTAGGAAGACATACCATTTAGCTCAAAACTTATAAAAGATTCATAAATCCTTTATAAAAAGATTTATAAAACATTTATAAATTTATAAACCTTTATAAATAATTAAATAAACCCTTATCACTATTTTATAATCTATTATTTATACTTAAGTGTAGAAAGACAGGTTAGCTCATGACTAATAAAAGAAAAGATTTATAAAGCCTTTATAAACTATTTATAAACACTTGTCAATACTTTATAAAAGACTAGTATCCAATTGTAGACTAGAGTTAGAACCTTTATAAAAGATTTATGTAACCTTTATAAAAGATTTATAAAACCTTTATAAAAGATTTATAAAACCTTTATAAAAGATTTATTAATCCCTTATAAAATATTTATTAACCCTTATAAATAATTTTATAAACACTTATGGATGATGTATAAAAATCCTTTGTAAAATAATTTATAAATATGTGTAGGAAAACGGGTCATTTAGCTAATGACATATAAAAGATTTATCAACATTTATAAATAATTTTACAAACACTTATAAAATATTTATAAAGCCTTTATATAAAATTTATAAGCCTTTATAAATAATATTTATAAATGTTTATAAATTTTTTTATAAAGATTAGTAAATGATTTATAAACTATTATAAACAATTTATAAGAATTTATAAAACTTTATTAATCAACAGAGATATGGATTAAATCTACTTCTGAAGCTAAGAAATGAATTCTATAACACAAAGAGTAAAGGGGACACAACATAGTCTTCATAACCAGATTAAAAGAAAAGAAAATGTTAAGTATCTTCAAAATCTATATAAACGATTTATGAAACCTATATAAAAGATTTATAAAAATTTATAAAGACTTTATAAATCTTTTATAAGTCACGAGGCAAATAACCCGACAATTAAAATATTAATAAATCCTTCATAAAAGACTTATGAACACTTAGCATGTTTTATAATCTCTTATAAAATCCTTCATAAAAGATCATTTACCTCATGATCGTATAAAAGATTTATAAACCTTTTATAAAAGATCAAGAATCAGTCTGTGAATATCTTGTTAACAGCAAAATAAACCTTTACAAAATAAATTTTATAAAGCCGCGCATATAAATGACTTTATATACCTTTTGTAAAAAGTATCTATTATCCTTGTGAATAATTTATAAACCCTTATAAATCGTTTTCTAAACTCTCATTTACAAAACTTACAATTTATCTCTCACCAACACAGAAAGCACTCAGAACCATAATTACAAATTGCAGCTAGCGTTAGATATATTACATCATATCATCTTATTTCATATACTCATTGGCATCATAAAGTCACGATTTTACAGTCATATAGTCCTGCTAATGCGTCTTAGGTCAGCTGTTGGTCGTGAAGTCTGAAAATTTTCACTCCCAACCCATCAATGTAATCCAAACTCGTTCCTCTATCTTGCTTCTCGTAACAGGTAAGCTGTCTTCTTCGTTGATCAACATTTTGTACACTTCACATTGATTCATAAAATAATCTTATGGCAATACACGATCTTAATGCTCTGACAATACCATTCCAAACTATTGATCAAACAAGATGGAAACGAAAAGGCAAAAACACAGTGTAGTTTACTCATTAAAGGGCAGCAAACTTGGCTAATGCTCCAACAGTGATAGGAGTTGATTTGTCTAAGAAGATTGATTATCTCGATAAAATGACCATCAAGCTGATTTCAATTATATTTATTACAACCAGAGCAATGACCACTATCTAGGTAATCTGAATCTACGTAGATTTAAACTAGAAAATTAGTACAAACAATACAGGGAACAAAATATTGATCCAGAACTTTGGAAAACTATTTTGTGTGCACAACGCTTCTCACATTCTTCGCAAATAGGTCGGGACATGTGACGATTGTTGGATTGAACACCTACTTTTTCAGGATTTTTATATCTACTGGCATTGAGAAACGATGAATCAGGCTTCATGTATAAGTCGCGTCCAATCAAACATTCAACGTGTAGGGTTACACAGCAGTACTCATCACACATATAAAACCCTTTTTGCGGATTTATTTTTCCTTCGCAAGCCTCACACCAATATGTCAGTGTATTTGTCTCCTCCCCATAGGAAAGAGTGAGGATATGCTTATCATGTGTATACCTCAGTTCTTGAGGTAAAGTAGCACACCTAAAACACAAAGCAAAGTCATTGCATTTATCAATGCAATTGAATGTCTCATTTACGTCGTAGGGTCCTCCTCTTCTTAGGCAAACAGAACATATTCTGTTCTCTTCTGGTTTGGATGTTAGGAATAAAGGATGTGCATGACTACTATGGATTAATGGCTCAGAAATTGTGGCACACTGCACATGTAGCTGGAAATCACAATCTTTACCGCACTTATAGAAGAAACCAGCAGTCAAAAAACGATGACAAGCTGAACATCTATTTGCACGGTCTTCCCTATCAGAAAAGAGTACAAGCTTGGTGGATGTAGATTTCCATTCGTTTGGTCTATAAAATCTCCTAGGCATATGCTCTATTACTAGAGTGAGCAGATGTGGATGTATCGGGTGATATGTTTTACTAGAAAGATGTGGACAGGTTTCATGTAGAACAAACTCACATTGCACGCAAGAGAAGAAGTTACCAAAATAGATTGGTGTGACGCATGCTTGACACAGCTTATTCTCATCGTAGTCTCTGCATGTGTTCTTATCTAGTCTCAAATAATGATGGTTATGGCTGAAATGTCGTATGATCCCATTGCTTATCGTTACAAAAGGCTCATCAACTTCATCTTCAATTTCTTCTGGCTCTCCGTCAATATCTATCCCATCCCAAACATTTTTTTGTGTGGCACATCTTGAATGAGCTCCATACGAACAACAACTGTCCATGACGCAAGAATAACCTCCGTAGTCATTGTCTATCTCTCTCCGGCAAACACCACAATACCAATCTCCTTCTTCAAAAGATGGAGTATAACGGATACGATGGGGATGGCGAGATATCCTTAAGACACGTGGTAAGTTGATACATTTTAGATGAGCCACAAAGTCACAAGGAGGACAGATGTAGAAAGGAGAGTTTGAAGTGGCCAAGGCGCATATGTCGCAAGTTAAGGAAGTCTTTCTTGGAAACAAAGCAAGTGGATGCTCATGCCACTTGGAAAGGGGTATAGATAAGACTCGCGGTTTCTCCACACAAGCCATGTTCATAGCAAAATCGCAGGCCAAGCATAAATAAAATACCTCGAAGAGATCTTCATCACAGCAATAGCATTCTCTGTCCAGATAGCCCATATTCAACGCAAGTTGAAGAGAATGTCTCCGATGTAAAGGGTGTTTGATCTCGACCGGAGCCTTTTCATAATCTTTATGGTATTCGCCATTGCAGCTTATGCAGCGACAATGGGTAAAGTCTTTTTCTCCTTCAAAAAAGAATTTGACAAATAATCCAAGGAAACAGTCCCATAGGTCATTGCAACCCTGGAGTTCTCCACCTACACTAATTGTGCCTCCTGCATCGAAATCTACTTTTACTTGAGGGCATAAGAAGATAAAAGTCTTCAACTTTGGATTTATAGAGATAGCGACCATGGAGACTATTTGACGGGCGAGTGATATGATCTCATGACCTGGCTCGAGTATCAGTGCTTCGTCAACGAGCAACTTGAGTTTCAAGTCAGGCTTTGGCTCCTGGTCCAAATCTATGTAGATTTTTTGAGAAATGAATGATATGAGATTAGACAGCGGTTTTGGCAGAGAATCCAAATCCATAAAGTTGAAGAGAGCGACTGTTTGAGAAACGAGTGACATCAGCTTCGATTCAGGCTTCGGCAGCGAATCCAAATCCACAGATTTGACGAGAGAGACTATTTGAATAATCAGTGATATGATCTTCGGCTCCCACTCCGGATCTGTACTATCCCGGAGAGGAAATAGTTTTGAAATGAGTAGTGAGATGAGCTTCTTCTCCAAATCCCATGAGCCGTCATGCGTCACATGAAATTTTCCTTGATCAAAATATCCTTCAACTTGACCGAAGAAGGAAGAAAGTTCCTTCAACTCTGTGTTTGTAGAGATGACGATGGATAATATTTCTAATATGAGTGACATGAGCTCTGGATATGGCTTGAGATCAAGTGTTTCTTCAAGTAGCGACCAGAAGTTCAAATCAGACTCAGGCTCCGAATCCATAGAGACTTTCTTTGAAATGAGTGATGTGAGCTTCGACAGGGGGCTCGGGAGAGAATCCAAATCCATAGAGTTGAAGAGAGAGATTGCTTGAGAAACAAGTGACATAAACTTCGACTCCGGCTTCGGCAGCGCATCCATATCCATAGATCTGACGAAAGAGATTATTTGTATAAACAGTGACATGAGCTTCGACTTGCAATCTGATCCCGTACTTTGGACTCCAAGCAGTAGCTGAGAAACGAGTGTAAAGAGCTTCGACTCCGAATCTGAATCCATTGAGTCTGCCGAGAGAGAGAGAGATTATTTGAGTGATATGATATTGCTGAGAATATGAATGCTCGCTCTGGGTATGTATGTTTCTGAATGCTATTATTAATTGTAACAAATACATGGTTAAAAAAAGGTAATGTGGTAACAGTAACATCGATGTTAGTGCATTTGTTTTTAATTGTAATGTGAATCAGCAAAACACTAGTTACTGCTAGTTGCCATCTTTTTCTTAATTTGTTCTGCTTTTACTCATTCACATGACTTTTTTGTTTGTTAAAATTATTATTTGGGGTCAGTCAGTATTACAATATATTTTCCTATTATTATTTGAGAAATCATTTTTTTTTAAATGCTCCTAATTACGAGATAAGCCATCATAGTTGTTTGACAAAATGTTTAGTTTTAGATAAAATAGTTTGTTTGAATTAAAGATTAATAAAATCTGTGTATATTGATTAATTATATCTGCCTAATATCTTATATCCATTTCAAAATGATAAAATTTACACTATATTTTTTATAATATAATTATTTGTTTTATTATATCATAAACCTATTTTGAATATTAAATCAATAAATAACACAATATTTGTAATATATAAACTAAATTATAAATATAACAAAGAATTATATTAGTTTGATTTCAATTATGCCCATTCAAGGTTTCAAAATATGTTTCATAAATAGTACATTGTTCATATTCCAACAAATAAATATTCTCATACAGCAAATCAAATTTTTCTAATTTATTAATCATCCAAAAGAAATAAATTAATATTAGTTATTGTAACTTTCCACTACTGTAAAACATTTAACTTTCCACAAAAAAATTTCTATATGCAAAAATCTAAAATATATTTTTGAAATCAAATTATAAAAAAAAGTAAAATAAATTTAACTGCGTAACCGAAGTCTGTTACTAGTATATATCCAAATCTGAAATAAAAAGTATGTCAGATTTCGATTAAATGTTGATTTAGTATATATAATCTGAACTAAGAATAAATTTATTGTTCTTTCTCCTTCGCATTTTTCTAAAAAGTTGACATTTTGGGGAATAAATTTAACTGCGTAACCGAAGTCTGTTACTAGTATATATCCAAATCTGAAATAAAAAGTATGTCAGATTTCAATTAAATGTTGATTTAGTATATACAGTCTGAACTAAAAATAAATTTATTGTTCTTTCTCCTTCGCATTTTTCTAAAAAGTTGACATTTTGGGATGACTTTATCGAAATTGTCACATAAATAATTAGTACTCTTTTATCGAAATTGTCACATAAATAATATCGTTGCCATATTCGTTGCACTGTTCGAATATGAATCGAATATAATTGTGATACCTCTTTTGTTGTAGTTTTCTTCAACTTCCCATCAACGCTTCTCTCCAACAACGCATTATAAATCAACCGTCTTTGAGAATTGGTCAAATTCTTTTTTGTGTTACCGGTGGCTTGATGGTCCTCTGGTGCTGTCCAAAATTAACGTTCATAGAAGCAAACTATCACCACGTAAGTCAAACCATACATTTGAAAATAACAGCGGAGTCTCTTATTCAAAAATTTCAGTCTCCTTTTTTTCTTTTGCACTAAGTTTATAACTTTTTCAAACATACAATATATGACTTTTATTTTTGGGTTAATTAGAGCTTGTTCAAAAAAAAAAAAGGTTAACTAGAGCTTCATGACTATATTGGAAGGGGAGAGAGAGAGGGAGGGAGGTAGGGACCATATTCAGGTACTGTGTAGTCGATTCTTTGATTAATCCTTTCAAGATAAAGATAAAAGAAGAAATCAGAAGAAGAGCAAACACAGGAACACATGGAAGCAGAAGAAGAAGCAAAGTGTTATAGTTGAATAAATATTGCATTGATCTATATGAATTACGAAATAATAAACAGGATTATTGTTAATGATTTTCTGTTTTTTTTTTACTAAGAAGAACTATCCTCGTTAATTGATTGGCTTTTTAAAATATTATGATCGAATTAGAAAGTAGGAGCATGACGTTTTCTTACTGGTAATTTTTTTTGGTGAATGTTTATGGATATATATACATATATATATATATTTTTTATTTTTTTTCTTTTTGCTCAAACAACATAGAAGAAGACATCATAATCTAACATTATTGATTGACCGATTCTTAATTTTGAATCACGTAAAACGACTTTAAGAATTTTCTAATGATATAAAAAAATTTATATTAGAATATATATATGCACGATTTAATAATGTTTGATTGATAAGTCATTGACTCATTGCCATGTGTTGCACTTGTCCCTGTGCGGACGGACACCTGTCCATAGGAAGACCCGTATTAGGAAGAGGCATAAGGTTTTTGCCGGAGTAAGAAGATGGACTTTTTCTTATAGTCTTGACTCCCTATTTAGATATATTTTTTCAAAAATGGAAGAAGAGCAAACACAGGAACACATGGAAGCAGTATTATAGTCTTGACACAATAAGAAAAAGTCCATCTTCTTACTCCCTATTTAGATATATTTTTGAAAAAACTAATGTGTTATTTTGATGTGGACATGCAACCGGACCAACTAGAACCTGTCATTTTCATTGTCAAAGATTCACCCATGACCCGGTCCAAGACTAGACGACTCAGAGAAGGATTCAATGGAGTTGTGGCTGCACTTATCAACACTCCAGAGTTCCAATGCTTAAGGCCAGAACCACCAAATGAGAACTCAACCAAAGAACCTGACCTTACCGCAGACTTTGCGCGACTTAATCTACAAGATGAGCAATACCGATCAGAGCAATGTAAGTCTACTCCTTTGGCAGGTACTAGAGTCATCAAGCAGCTGATATTCGAGTTGGAAGCTCAGGGAGAAGACGTGGAACAAGTCCCAAAGAGAGGAGCTGAAGACGTCGAGAGCAAGGAAGAGCCGATCAAGACCACATCAAAGGATCTCCGAACCAAACCAACCCAAGAGAAGGTATTTTCATTATTTACGGTTTGTGCAGGTAAGGAAGCGTCTCCCAGTGGTTAAGGAGCTCACCAGCAACCAGAGATCGAGTCTTAGCTAGCTTATTTTAGTTGTTTCATTTCGGTTTAAGACATTGTTTCCTTTTGTTGTTTTTCTTTCTTTTTGCTCTTTTATTTGTCATTTGCGTGTATTGCTTTCCTTTTATGTTGAGTCGGCCTTAGGGCTAGCTGATAGAGCTATTATAAAGCTCCCTTGCAGCCGTGTATCTTTTTTAACCTACCTAACAATAAAATAACGCAGTTCATCTAAGTTCTTAGCCGTCGCCTAAGAAGTGTTCTTGCTTGTTCTTGTGTGAAGGAGAGTAGCCAAGAGCGGGTGTTGCTGTATCAAGGAGCCTTTCATCCTCCTTGTGGTGCCATCGATCCATCATCAACCTCCATCAAACGTTCCTTCAAGAGAGAGCCCTCGTGCCAGCTTAAGGGATCCGCATCAACTTCAAGCCTTGTTTCCCAAGTCTCGTCGTACCATCCTTCATCCATCAACCAACACGAGAGAGCGTCAAAGCCAGCGTGTGGTTCCATCTTCCTGTTTGATCCAGACCGCATATAAGTCTCACCACCGAGTCTTATATCATTTTGGTATCAGAGCCAAAGTTTCCACCTTTGGTTTTTCTATCCTTACGATTTCCTTGTTAGATCGGATTGTTTAAGTTCTTTGTTTTCTTGTTTAGATCTTAGTCAAAAAAAAAAAAAAGGGATTTTCATAACGTGTTTACTTTGAGTCGTTTGTTTAAGTTGTTAGATTTCAATTAAAAAAAAAAAAGTATATCATAGTTTGATCTTGTTGCGGCTTGTTTAGGATTTGATATCGGCTTGTTCTTTGTCTTTGGAGTGTTTTCGTTGTGGTTTAGGTTGCTAGCTTCTCTGTTAAGTTTATATAGCCGCCAAGCTTTACTCTCCTTAGGTTGTAGACCGAGTTGTGTCGCTCCTTAGGTTTGCCTTTTTCGTATTAGTTGTTTCCTTTTCTGTTTTACCGAGTTTCTTTTTTTTGGCGAACAAATTCATCGTCGAGCCAATCACTGCACTTGAGCACCCGCTTTTTGTTCGAGGGTTTCGATGAACCTTCGCAAGCTTCGTGCAACCTCGAAATCTTAACATGGCGATGGTTAACTTCCCATAAAACAGATTCCGTCATGATCGGAACCCTAACACAGCTTCCACCTTCTCGGGCGAGAAGAGAAAAATCGTTTTTTTTTTGTCTGAAGGAAAATTCGAGAAATAATTGTTTCTTATTACAGACAGCTTCCGAAACATAAAGACAGAGACAAACACAACATACAAATCTCTATAATATTATTTGAGAAGTCAGTTTCATACGTGTCGCGCTCATGTTAATTCTCACGAGGTCGATTACAGAGATACCCTTAATGAATTCCAATTATTATATTAGTTTGCCATTACTGAAACCTTTTAATATACTTTTTTGTTTAATGATTTTTAAAAAAAAATCACATTAATAAAAGAGAATAATTTTAAAACATAAAATAATTTTTATGTATATATAAAAAACGAAAATTGTAAAAATGGAAAGTTTTTTAAAAAATAATATTAAAAAGGAAATAACATTGAAATACAGAAATATTTTTATTAGATATAAAAACGTTAATTCCAAAAAAGGAAAGTCTTTTATAAAATCATATTAAATAAGAAATAACTTTAAGACAATTTCCATTACTAAAACTTTTTGATTTACTTTTTTGTTTAATGATATTTTTTTTTCAAAATCACATTAATAAAGAGAAATAATTTTTGTATATATATAAAAAACGAAAATTACATAAAGGAAAGTGTTTTTAAAATCATATTAAAAACAACATATATCAATAGACATATTTCACAAAATAGCTTTACAAATCAAAGGTGAAAAACCGATCCAACTTTAGCCTAAATAGAACAAAAAAAACTAATTGTATTTCAATTCAAAAAAATATATGCCATATAATAAATCTAAAAATGAATAAAGGTACCTATGTAAATTTTTATATCAAAATATGTTTAATAAGATATATAACATCTTAAAATTAATTACAACAATTTTCTATTTACATGAATACATATAGTTGACAAAACAAATAAAAACTTATAAATAAATAAAAAATAACATTAACCAATAATTTTAATTAAGTTATTTAATAAATATTCATATCCGTGCATGAGCACGGGAGAATCACCTAGTATAACTAAAATCGACAGTAAAGCCCCTTACGTGTCTCGCGGGCTGCATAAGGCCCATCTGTTACCATTGTGTTTTTTGTTTTTTTTTTTTTTTTCTTTTACGACTTTACCATTGAGTTTTTTTTTTTCCCGACAAATAAAATACTATATTAAAACCCCTGAGGTACAAAATCAGCATTACAGGAGTCTATCAACCATTGAGGAAAATAAGAAAAGCTATAACAATGCATAGAAAAGGTAGATTGATGAGAAGCCAAAATGTCACATGAGTTTCATTCGGTTCGCTTAATACATCAAAAAAAAAGAATGGATAATCAGAGCATTGCAGTAACTGAAGTAATAATATTAATAATTATAATACTCATTATATAAAAGGTTGGTTATTTATAATGGTTTGGTTTTAGGAAGGCGACGGAACAACAAATTTGGCTTCGTAAATAGATTTAAAACATCAGACCTTGATTTTAAATGCAAATTTGAGTATTTTTGCATTTTTCTTTCAGTTAACTATGATAAACTTTCAATATTTTTAGAGTTTTTTATTGAGAATTTATGGGTAAAGTCTTAAAAGAACTCATTTGTTTTTTATTCCCTATCTTTGTATGCATATTGTAAACTATTTTATCATTTACAATAAATATTTACACTATAAAATTGATGAATAAAAATATTTATATATCTAAATATATAAATACTAAACGATTAAAAATCTTTTGATTCCCTACTTTTTTTGAAGCTGCAAATACTAATTTTTTTTAAGAAGATGTCGATGAAAAAGAAACTGCAAATACTTAATTTTTTAAAAAGATGTGGATGAAAAAAAATCTTTCCATTGCAAATTCTTTTGTAACTGCAGATACCTAAATCCCTAAAATCTCTCAGATCACCAACAGTGCGTTTAATAAATAAAATTTCATAACTCCTAATCATGTCAACCGTTTCATCTCCTAAAAAAACTTCTCTCTCCTTTTCCAAATATTTTTTTTTTCGTTGTTTCTGAGTGTAGCAACACAAACTCATAAGGTTTATGATATCTCTTTATTTAAATAATTTTTTTAAAAAAGCAATTCTTTAATTTTAAATAACTATTTTATACTATTTCACATAATATTAATTTTTTATTATTATTTATACATATAGTTTTATTATTTAAAATGTCAATGCCCATGCATAGCATGAGCCGAAATACTAGTAAAATATGCTCTGATTGGTGATGGCTGTTGCTTTAGGTTGTTGCTTTAGGTTCTGGCTGTAGAGAATTTGGCTTTAGAAGCTGGAGCTCTTAGTTGGTTCTGATTGGTAACAAGGCTTTGAAGGCTTTAGAGTTTTCTAAAGCCATGAAAGCCAAAAATTAGCCAATCAAGCTTTGGAGACTTTAGAAAATTTTAAAGCCTTCAAAGCCACTTTTTCAAATTTTTAATTTTTTTTGTTCATAAGTTTCTAAAGCCTCAATTTCTGGCTTTTACTCTCTCTCTCTTTTCCTTTTTGTTTCCTTACGTAAGTTTTTTTGTTTTTTTTTAAGTTTGGTTTTTTTTCATCAAAACAAATTAAAATAAATTATATAATCCTATTTTTAGTAAATCCCTAAATACATATATTAAAAATTAATGAAGAAGCATTCAATTAAAAACAGAAAAAGATAATGTAGTGCTATTTTTAGAAAATATCTAAAAATATTGTTTGCAGTTTCAATTATTAAAAATTGTTGTTTTTAATTTAAATTTTAATAACAAATAAATTATTGTTTGCAGTTTCAATTATTATTATTAATTTTTTAAAAGAATTTATTAATTTTGACCAAAAAAAAAATTATTAACAGCCACAGCTTCTGCAGCTTTTGATACCAATCAGGCTTTTAAAGCGAAAATCTCTACAGCCAAAAGTCTTTAAAGCCAAAATCTCTACAGTCTAAAGCCTAAAGCCTAAAATCACAACAGTCATGTCTCCAATCGGTACCAAAGTACTTAGTACTATCAAATTATTAAAATATGGCTTTATAAAAACATGAACAAAATAGAAGGAATTTTTTAAAAGATGGCTTTGAAGGCTTTAGAGAAAAGTTTAAGTGGTCTAAAGCCAAAAAAAGTGATTGGTAAAATTTTAACTTTCATGGCTTTACAAAAAATTTAAGTGGTCGCCTCTAAAGCCAAAACACCAATCACTACCTATATTAAAAACCCTGAGGTACAAAATCAGCATTACAGGAGTCTATAAACCATTGAGGAAAATAAGAAGAGCTATAACAATGCATAGAAAAGGTAGATTGATGAGAAGCCAAAAGATGAGCTGGAACATTAGCCGGACGGGGAAGAAATTTGAAACTAATATCCGCGAAGCTTGAACACAAGTTTTGGATGTCATTGGATATGTTATGAATACTCCAGTCTTCCGACAAACCATTCATAACATGGATGAATGTCTGGCAGCCACCTTGAAAAATAGTCTTCTTGTAGCCCATAAGACGAGCATAGGGCGGATACCTGGTGAAGCTATGCTTGTATCCGGGTTGAAAGCTGCATCGAAATGGCAGAGTAAATGTCCAGACGGAGGAGGAGACCACGAAGGTGGAACCGAAGTGGAAAGTTGTGTAGACAATTGAGCATCAGGCGATGAGATATTGATCCATAACTTGACATCCAAGAGAGCAAGGGTATATTCTAGTATAGGATCATGAACCATTTGATTGAAAACAAGATTGTTTCTTGATTTCCAAATGCGCCATAGGAGCCAATAGGGTAGAAGATGTTGTTCAAATGTCATAGGACCATTAAAAGTCAATAGTCCTGTCATGTTTTCTTCGAGATATGTTGATGGGGATATCAAAACTGTGTGCAGAAGATCTGCTTCTTCCCAAAGTCGACGTAAAACAAGGCAGTGAAAGAACAGATGATTTATGGTTTCGTCTTCTAAATGACAATGAGTGCAAATCGGATCAAAACATGTATTTTCTAAACATGTATTTTAACCCAAAAAACTAAAAATCTATTATATAATGCCCTAGTTTTCTCTCTTCTGAAAACCTCCACTTCAGTTTATAATTTTCGACACGTGTCTTTCCAATTTTACGAAATCAACGTCTTTCTATAATTCTCCACACCCACCATGAAAAATAATATTTTAGATTTAACCCAAATGATCGACAAACCATGAGGCCCAAATTATTATACAGCCCATACTCTCCTTCCCCATTGCCTCTTCCTCGACCATCTTGGTCGCCTAAGATACCTGAAACATCTATCCTCCGGAGGAATATGCCGTCCGTTCAACTTCATAACAGCCGAATGAATGTTAATAACTCACCCACTCAAGAACACTCTTCATTGTTCCTCTTCCGAGACAGCTGTTGTTGTTGTTCTCGCCGTTGAACATGTAAGTTTTTTTTATATATAAAATCAAGATTTTCAAAAAAATATCACACTAAGTGATGTTTGAGATAATTTACTCTGTTTATTATAAGTGATGATGTCTCAATACAATGAATTTTTTTTTCTTTCTTCTCAATGGGAGTATGTGATATATAACGAAATACATAATCATTTATTTTTGATAATATTAACAATAATATTTGAACATGGGAAAGTGATGGTGGCAAAACTTGGAGATTCAAGGGCTGTGATAATTAGAACAAGTGAGGGTGGAGAAATGGAAGTGATTCATTTGACCAATGACCTTAGGCAAAGTGTCCCAAGTAAGTTTATGCTGCTAGATATAAAGTGATGTTTGTAGACAATGGTACATACTGGTTTCTTGATGATTTAAGCATTTTTTTTGGGGAGAGATTTAGAGCATGTGCATTAGTGAACCCCAAGAGGGGTTCTAAAAAAAAATATTTTACTAATTTTTTTTTTCAGAAAAAAAGTTGCAAAAATTTTTTAAAAAAGAAAAAAAATTTCGGCCAATCACGTACCGCCACGTTGTGAACCCGAGGAGAGAGGGAGTCTAAAATTAGAGTTTTTTAGAGTTGGGTTCATCACTGTTCATGGATCCCACAAATATTTTAATAATATTTTTGTGTGAATCCCATGTGATGAACCCTTAATGTACATGCTCTTACACTCTGAGTGACTTAGAGTGAGTTTTCTTACAAAAGAGGGGTTTTTTGCATGAGGCATACTTTTGGCCCGCATGAGGTATATTGCTCCTCTTTTCATTTTCTTTCTCTTTTTTCGGCGCTTTTTTTTTTCATTCGCATTTTCTTTTTCTTTTTATATATTTTATCATCTTCCCCTCTATATTAAGTGGTTATTTCAGTTTTTTGAAAAGGCATATACTATTTTTTTATAATAAGAACTATAATTTTTTTTTTATATTTTTGATATCCACATTGATATACTTTATTTATTTATGAATAAAACTTGTGGACACAAGAGGCGTGGACACAATCAATCATTCATACATTCCCCCTCCTCGAAGTGGACACCACAACCGTAGACACGAACAACCATACATTCGGGGATTCTCCCTCCTCGAAGAAAAAAGTAGTGGACACAGCAGCCGTGAACACAGGAAAACAATTCATGCATTCCCCTCTCCGAATAAAAAAAAGGATTGGACATAACAACAGTGGACATTGACAACCATTCATGCATTCTCTTTTTTCTTTGCTTGAGGGAGGAGAATCAATATATGAATGGTTGTCCGTGTCCACGATTGTTGTGTCCACTTCTTTTTTTCTTCGAAGAGGGGAATGCATGAATTGTTTGTCCGTATCCATGACTGTTGTGTCCACCTGATACACTGGGTTTAATCCTTTTATTCTACTGAAAATGCACAACTTAAAATTGTAATATAGAAAAGGTTCGATTTCCAGAGGACCAGTGTTACACTATGAAACTACAAGGGATTGAAAGGAAGCTAGGATAGCAGATTGGTTTAGATTGTTTTCATGACAAGTAACTAATTGAAACGATGGTTAAAACTCAATAAAACAAGGCGTTAGACCAAGGAATTGCCGCAGAGAATTTAGAGCAATGGATCAAACAACTATTCAGGGTAAAATTAAGCACAAGTCTTGAACTCAAACATAAAGGTAATATCAATCCACTGTCGTGGCATCAACAACTTTATCTAACAACCTAGAATCCTAAACTGTCGTTTGGTCCTAAAATCGCAGACAATCATTAATGAACATGTTTGATTTGTTCACGATTTGCCTTAACATCAACTGTCGTTGGCTAAGGAGAAATCTCTCACCAATGTTTATTCAAGCAACCTAAAACACTTTTGATGAATAGGTTAACCTAAAATCGTGAATCAAGTGGCCAATTTAACTCAAGCATTAAGACTAACAAGTGGTGAAGGCTATCAATTCAAATCCCTATTTGTGTTCAATCCATCAACTCATGAATCCCATTGAAATCCTTGATCTAACTAGAGAATCTACTCAGACATGGAAGAATATAACACAGCAACTGATGAAGAGAAATCCATGAAATACAAAGCAGAGTAAATAGGATTCAGAATTCTTCTCAAGTGTAGCAGAGATTCTTCTCTCAAATCTTACAAGTAGAAAGCTCCTTAAGAACTCAAAAGCAAAAGTAAAAGTGTGCTCAATCGTAAAAACTAAAAGAGAATATATATCTGTCTCCTCGAGGTGGCGGCTCCCTCTTTTTCGTCTTAAAAACTAGGTAAAGACGACTTTCCTTATTTTTCTCTCCAGGCTCGAGCATGTGCTCTAGGATAGCTGACTTCGGGAGCATGTGCTCCAAAATTGGAGTTGGCACTTCTGCGTGTAATTGGCTCATTTTCTTCAGTTTTGGATTTTTTTCTGCTCCAAAGGTCCCAGCTACTCCAAACTCTCTAAAGGATTCCTAGTCACCTAAAATAACCTGTCAAAGACTCGAAACACTCCAAAAAACGATTAGAAACTAAGGTTAGAATGGGTCAAAATCGCAACATATCACCACATCTTTTTTCTTCGAGGAGTGGGAATCCTTGCATGAATGGTTGTCTGTGTCCACTGCTGTTTTGTCCACTTTTTTTTTGCCTCGAGGAGGGCGAATCTGCACATGAATGATTGTCGTGTCCGCTATTGTTGTGTCCACAATTTTTTATTTATAAATACATAAAATATATAAAAGTGGGTATCAAAATATAAGAAAAAAACTATAGTTCTTATTATAAAATAAAAAAATACTATTTTTCTTCAAAAATATGAAATAATCAAATTGATATAAGAGAGATGAGACGATAAAATATATATAAAAAAAAAGAGAAAAGAAAATCAAAAGCCAAAGAGAGGAGAGGGAAAAAGAAAAGAAAGAAAGAGAAAAAAAAAATCTGGTAACAACATTTTGAGGATAAAAATGGTATTTTGCCTCTCAAAAGTCTTTCACCAGCAAAAAAATATCTTAAGTGTAACATAAGTGTCAAAAAAGTCACTTGGGATGTAATTTTCTCTTATTTGGATTGATTAATTATGCAGGCGAAGTAGAGAGAATAACGAAATGTAACGGAGGGCTGTTAGTTGTAGAGTCAGAGCCTCACATTCTAAATGTAGGCTTCCAAATGAAACCGGCCATGTTTAGCCATATGTCTAGGGCGTTGGGTAATTTTGTTCTTAAAAGCTACTGTGTTATTGCCATTCCTCAAGTCTCTACGCATCGTTTTATCTAATAAAGTGCAGCTCCTCGGATCTGAGGTTAAAGCATTTTTTTTGGGCTTAGTGTTTGGTGGTTTAGGTCTATCTGTAATGTTATTGACAGATACTCTTCTCGCTAAGGATTCTTGATTGCAACAGCACGAAGCTTTTTGTTTCTGATACTAACTGATCTCACAGTTGTTGTAACGCTTTGATAGTTTTGGTAGTCAGAATTTGGTTATTACCGCTAAAGGCATGTTTGATAACCTTTTGCGTGTAAAATTGTGTTACAGGTTCATACTAAAGAGCAGCCACACTAATATTTGTTGGAATAAGCTTGAAAGACAAGCAAATCTAAGAGAGTCAAGACTAAGAAATATTTAGGAGTAATCTAAATATGTTAAAGTCTAAAATAGATTAGGAAGTTTTCTATTAAGAGAAAAGGAAACTTGTTAGAGTCCTAATCTATATAAAGAGATGCTTAGGTTATTGTGTAACCTAACAGAGATTAAGAGTTTGTAAGCTTAAGTTTTGAGTTATTTTCTTAAGCTAATAAAGAGAGGAATTCTTTATTTAATCATCTGTTCTTGAGTTCTAGATTTGGTATCAGAGCTTCTAGGTTATCGATCAAGGTGGATCCGATTTCTCTGAAAAAAAAAAAACGCAACAAAGGAGTTGTTGTGTTGAAGACTTCTCGTCGTCTTAAGGAGGAGGCGATCGTAGAAGAAGTTACAAGGAGAGGCTCGTGGTTCTCTTAAGCCGAAGAAGAACTCAGGTCTGGTGCGACGAAGCGTGGTGATCGTGACGTTGAAGAAAGAGGTTCGCGACGAACGAAGTCGACGTGAGAAGAAGGATCGTGGAGAAGAGGCTCTTGTCATAGCTCTTCGTATCAATCAGTTTGGTGTGAAGAAGAAGGGTGGCTCGCGACGTTGAGTTTGACGAAGAGGGAAGCTCTCGTCATCAACCGTTCGTGTAGTGTGGAGGAAGGAAAGCTCGCAGGTCCAGCGTGATAACAACAGAGATACAGCGAGAGGAGCGGACGTGAGAAGAAGCTCGGGTCAAAAACGGGTGGTAAGAGCTCGTGACGTTAAAGGCGTGGAGGATAAGTAGCTCACATCATCAGATTTAACGGAGGGAAGAAGCTTACGTTATAAATCTGTTTGTGCCAAGATTGTAGGCGTGAAGAAGCTCTCGTCAAGTTCGCAACATCGACTTGCATGAGCAAGAGAATCTGGGTTAGTTGAGATCGTGAAGGAATAGACTCGGCGTGGCAAGAGGCTAACGTCATCAAAGTTTGTCAGCAATGCACAATGGAAAAGTTACTTACTGAACAAGCAACCAATGGAGCTCTTACGTCAAAGATGAAGATCACAATCTCAATTGATTACATCGGAGGAGATTCAAACATGATCTCCATGAGCTACAAGAAAGTTGAAGAGGATCTCAAGCATGGTGACGTGGTTCTCCATTCTGACGGTGCAATCTCTCTAATTGTCTTGACCTGTGACAAGTATCTCCGTTGCAGATGTGAGAAGTCTGCAATTCTTGGAGAAAGGAAAAACGTTAATCTTCTTAGAATTGTAGTTGATCTCCCGACTAACAAAACCGACGTGGAGGCGTTAAACCGAGAGTGTGAGGATTTTATGAATAAAAAGAAGCGAGAGCTGGAGTATTGCATGGAAAACAAACGAGAAGAATTGGAGAATGCTTCTAGAGAAAGGAGAGAAAGAGAATGGACCGAGTTAAAGGATTCGATCGAGGAGCTTAAGGTTCAACGAGAAAAGTTGGAGACTCAAAGGCGTATGTTTCGAGGCGAAAGAGAAGAAATCCGGAATGAGATAGAGAATCTGAAAGTTGCTAAAATGCAGCCTTCACAAATCTCTGTTTTGAAGCAGAAGGTTGTTACTCGAGACGATGAACTGTTAGAGTTGCAGAACGGAGTAAGCACTGTCAGTAATAGCGAAGAAGGGTTTTATAACTCTTCTGTGGATAAACAACAAAACGGCTCAACTCCTTCATCTGCTGCTACTCCGTTTTCGTGGCTAAAACGATGTACTAGTCTGGTTTCAATAAGCTTCTCCAGAAAATTTTTCTCCCATCACAAAACCCGCGACGAAGATCTGGAAGCTCCAAGAAATAGTTTCGAGCCTCAAGTTGATAACTTTCAGACATACCATAACGACAAAGATAAACCATGTTATGGGTTAGAGGAAGAGGAATGGTATGAGAAGAGCTATTACCCAATTGAGGAATCAATGAAGAAGAAGATCATCGCGGAGCTCTCTAAACTACAATTTAACGGTAAACAGAACTCACCAAGTCTTGTAGCTAAGCTAATGGGAATGGTTACACTTCCTTTGGAGTCTGCTAAATCAATGGCTTGGATCAATCCTCGTCAATCTCACGAGGAAGGAGGAAAAAGAAACAGAAAAGGGAGGTTACCATCATCATCGGTGAATGTGATGGAGACAGAAGACACAAATCCTCCAATGCGTCGAGAACATCCACAAGAAGAGGAGCTTAAAAAATTCAGAAGAGACTTTGAAGCTTGGCAAGCTGATAAAAGGTTTAAAGATTGTTCAAGAATCACTCAATCAGACAAAGAGAGGTTTTTCACAAAAATTAGAAGCTTTGGTCGAGACTTTATCTTGAAAACCGACAGAACATCTCCGACTAGGATTGTGGTTCTTAGACCTGGTCCTCCGCGAGTGCATGATTACGAAGATTCGTTGACTACTTCATCAGGGACGACCATTGAAGGAAGCAGAGGAAGCAACATAGAAGAGTTTCTTGAGAAAGTAAAAGAAAGATTAAAAGGTGCTCTTCAAGGAAGAGCTCTCAAGAGAAGCTCATCAGTGAGAGGAAGCGGGATCGAGCGGTCCGAATCCATGAGATCGTATGCAGCAAGTGAGGTTCAGTGCAATACACCAGACTCCCCTCCAAAGTTTATAAGTAGAGCTATGAGAAAATTGTTGGCACATAGATTGAAGAATGTTTTGAGAAAAGAGGTGAGCCCTTCAGATGGTTCTGCCAACAAATGTAGTAGTCGTTTACGGCCTACTGTGTCCGATGCAGCGAGCTTGGGGAAAGAAATAGAAGAAGAAGAATCGAGAAAAGACAGGGATGTTTCAAAGAGAGAGTCTTCATCACCAAGAAATCTCAAACGATCACTATCTGCTCCTGTCTCAGGGACATCATTTGATAAGCTTCTGTTAGAGGATCGACATGTTTTGACAGGCGCGCAGATCATGAGAAAGCAAGAGGCTGCAATAACAGAGCGAGAAGATGAAACAGAATCAGTTGTTGCTGATCCAATCAGGAAGAAAGAAAGATTCAACCTCAGGAAGAAGGTTTCCACACCCAATGTGACTGTAGCGGATGAGAACGGTATGCCTCAAGTCTTCAGAGATATCAGTTCCAATCTAAGTGAACTAAGAAGACAGATAAATGAGCTTGAATCGGACGTACAAGTGAGAACTCCTGTGGAAGAAGAAGCTGGTCGAGAGATTGAGACCATTGCTGATTTAGGAAATCCAGAAAAAGTATTTGTGAGAGATCTTTTTGTGGTTTCTGGTTTGTATAAAGGGACATCAGATAGATCATTGTCTAGATGGGATCCATTTTCAAAGACTATAAACAAGTCTGTTCTTGAAGAAATGAAAGAGAATCTAAAGAATAGAAGCAATCAGAATAGAGAATGTGTTGAGAGTGGAAACATTGAAGTGGAACATGTTCTAGGAACTGAACTGAAAGCTGACATCCTCACCAAAGCCTTGGGAAGAATCAAGTTCAAAGAGATGAGAGAATTCATAGGAGTACAAGACTTGGAGAAAGAAGATTTCAAGCTTAAATGGGAGAATGTTGGAATAAGCTTGAAAGACAAGCAAATCTAAGAGAGTCAAGACTAAGAAATATTTAGGAGTAATCTAAATATGTTAAAGTCTAAAATAGATTAGGAAGTTTTCTATTAAGAGAAAAGGAAACTTGTTAGAGTCCTAATCTATATAAAGAGATGCTTAGGTTATTGTGTAACCTAACAGAGATTAAGAGTTTGTAAGCTTAAGTTTTGAGTTATTTTCTTAAGCTAATAAAGAGAGGAATTCTTTATTTAATCATCTGTTCTTGAGTTCTAGAATATTATGGTACAATGAGATCAGATGTGAATATAGGCACATGGATTCGTTCTTGGAGTTGGTAGAAGACTTCAAAAAACAAAAAGGAGGTTTAAAGGACAAGCTGATCATATCTCTCTCTCCTTTTCTGAAGATTCTAAATTCGGATTTGTTAAACTCGGAGCAGTTAGTTAGCTTAATTTGATGAATCTCATCGTGTAATAAAAACCCAAGGAGCGTCCTCACCACTTTCTACAGAACTCTCAACTTACAAAAATTAATGGCTATCTCTTAAAGCTTATTCATGGTCTTGTCCTCATTGGTTTGCTTTCTTTTCATGTTGCTGTTGCTCATCCAGGTTTTGGCCATCCTTATATAAAAGTTTTATAATAAAACCTTTGGGTCAAGCCCCTTTAAATAATTAAGTTAAAATTTTCTATCTTGTGTTTTTATCCAACTGACGTCCTAATATTCCATTTCAGTTGAGTTATATAAGTGACACTCTATAGTTTGCTCTTAAGGTACGTTCAAATGGTAAAGAAGTATAACATGGACTTGGAGATTTGGATGAAGAAAAGGGTCTATAAGGTACATCACAAGAGAAGATGATATGTTGAAGTTCATAAAGTATGGTTGAAGGTAGAATAGATTTTGGCTAATCTTACATGAATTTTATTATGTCGAGTAAAAATAAAATGTTTTTAGGTGGAATCATATCAAGGAAGGTAATGAAAAAGTCAACTACTTTCGAGATCCGTTATGCCTTTGTCATATATAGTTTTAATCAACTGATACGTGTTTCCAATCTCCAAATTTAACTATACTAACTTAGGGATTAACAGCTATAACTTTTTGTGCCTTTGGTTAATTTACAGCTCTTTCAAAGTAAGTACTCTAGACTTTGTTAATTACTTTTCCAAATAACTTTTGGTGTCGCAATTCTCGTAACCCTCTGTTTGGTGGACAGGAATACATGATGATGGTGAATAGATTGTATAGTCAGAATATGACAAAGAAAAAGGTATGCAGTTACCCTCACGGCTCCACGAAAAATGTGATTTCAGCTCCCTCTTTTACATAATGTTTTCTATCGGTTACAAAATCGAATCTAATTCCTTACCATAAGCGCACATGTACCTCAGTTTCTGTATTACGTCTTTCTTCTATTTCCATGTGACACTACAAGAGAGATGGTTTGGAACGTGAACCGACTTTACTTTTGTGTTTTCATAATTGAACGTTGTTCTTTAGCTATTTCTGCAACTACAACATTGCTATTCTGAACAGCTTATCATTTCTTTGCATATATTCAAGAACAAACAAGAACAGGATCGGTTGATCATGTATGATGACAAAATCGTTAAGGTAAAAGTATTGAAATACTTTCGATTTTTGACTTTCCATGCAGATTCAATGTTCGACATTTATCATCCAGTTAATGTAATACCTTTAGGTGATTGGTAGCTGGTGTAATGTAGTTTCTACGTGTAGAGAGCACACTTGCAAGTTGCAACCATACGTGGATATATGTTGCTACTGGTTAGGATATCTCCTAATTCCTAAATACATATTGTAAAGGAATTAGAGCGGAAACCGGTAGGAAGAGATGTGATTTACTCATCAATGGTTCTAAGAGGATGCGATGGAGCCACGTGAGAAATTCACTCTGTAACACTTCGGTGCGTACCTACCGCAACTGACCGGAAACCGATAAGGTATATCAAAAGAAAAAGAAAAGAGAATGGGGATGAAGAGTTTGTCTTCAGATAATGCTAAAGTGTTCTTTGTGAAGAGGTTTTTAAATTTCTAATATAGTATTTCTAGGTTAAATCAATACACGTCTTAAATTTTGGGTTAATTAGGTTAATATTAGTCTTAAGGATAGTAATATAGAATTTATTGTTACAAATTTATGTAATAACAAAAGTGGTATATGAAAAGACAGATATACCCTTGAAAATGATTGACAAGTAACAAAATCAAAAGATTGGTGACGATATTACCGTTATCAGAAAAAGGAAGGGGAGGGAAATCAAATTGACACCAAAGCAGAAAATTGAATATATGGTTTTCTGCATCTATTTTTTTCTATTGATATATAATAGTCACGGTAGATGTAGGGTTCTTCGCTTGGACATAATAGAAACGAGGGCGAAGAATATGAGGAACAATGGTCAAGTATAAAATAGTAATGATTCACTGTCATATGGAGATAATGAACTATAGACAAAGCAATAGTTGTTCGCCCAGAAGAAAAACAAAGCAGTAGTGGACTATCTTGATAACAAGAGAAACTGTGTTGCACCGAAAGAAAGTCATAGTGAAATATGTAACAGTCTCTACTCGCTAGCACTATCTTCAGAGTGACTACTATCCAGGGGCGGACCTACTAAGGTTAATGTGGTTTTTCTTGACCCCCCATAAATTCAGATATAGGTTTTGTTATGTATATAAATGTAGTGTAAATCTGATAGTATAGTTGGTAAGTCTGACTTATTGGAAGCCTCCTTAGTCCAGTGGTTGACTAAGGGTCCATTAATGCTTCTACACCAGGAGGTATTGTGTTCAAATCCTCGAGGAGGCAATTTCTGCAGACTAATGGAGGCAAACTTATAAGGAGATTTTCAGCGTGGTGCAAGCGGAGCCGTTCATCATGATCGTGGATCCTAGTGAAAGGGGTAAAGTTGTCCGTTGTTTAATTGTCCTTGTAATAGTGCTCATAATTTGTATCAGCGTTAAAAAAGTCTGGCTTATTGAACCCCACCACCAAGATTCAAGTGTAGCTAAAAACCTTTTTAATTAATTTTTTATTCTTTTATATATGTTGACTCCTATAAAAATGAATACTGGGTCCGCCTCTACTACTATCCTCAGAGTCAGGTTTATCAATCGTGATTTGATTGGAGAGATTAACTAGATTTTTAGAGAACTAGAGAAGGAGAAAGAGGCAGAAAATTTTACCAGAAGTAAAAGAGACTAGAGAAGAAGAAGGGCCTCGTGGTTCAGAAAGAAAAACAAAAAAATAGGCCGACTACAAAAAAAAAAGGAGGTGAAGAGGCCCGATCGATTAAGGTTGATTTTTTTTTGCTATATTGTTTAGGGATATAATCGAAAACGTACATTCCAATTATGTTATTTACTATTTGTAACCATATATGTTAGTTTTTTAATTTTTATCCACAACTATTGTACCACATAATTTCCCTTAAATTTTCTGATCATGTAAATTTATGCAGCCTTCTTTATTTTTTCTATCAATATCTACCGATTATATCATTCTTAACAATGGATATAGCCATAAGATCTTATGGGTTAAAAGGTGATTGGTGCATTATCAACTTGGTACATGAATATCTCAATTTCATTGAGGAGTTTTTTTTTGTCACGTTTCTAGGCCTTAATCTCACACTTGGCCAGGGACCAGCCTTTGTTGATACCTTATGGCGTAAAATATTCCTCCCATCGGGGATCGAGCTAGGAGCACAACAAGACCAACTCCTGCGCTTAAACCACTAGCCCACCACATCCGGTGGTACATATACATCCATCTTTTTTACTCAAATATATCACTACCGAAAATAATATATTTTTGGATTTTAAAATTAATATTTTTTTCTAGAATTAATGGTTTTAGTTTTTGATTTGTTGATTTAAAAGTCTTCATATTTATAGAGTTGTTTTGGGAATAATAGGTGTACAATTAACAACAAGTTTACAATAATAATACTTTGCAATGTTCAAATGCCTGTTTTATGTCGTAAAATTTCTAATATACATTACACAACACGTGTTCCACCTAATTTTTGTATTATGAATAAGTCGTAAATAAAAGTCATATATATTCGTCATAAGTTCTTGTTTGTATATTATAATATTACGACAAATATAAAATTTGTCGTAAATTTGTTGTTTATTTGGCGCAATATAACATCGTTTTTATGAAAAAAATTTCGATGATATTTTATAACAAATATACGAAAAATGTAAAAGAAGTCATAAATTTTTCATGTAATTATCGGGAAATCTGACAAAAAATCCTCAACTGTTTACCTTTTGTCAAAAGAATCGTTAACTTTTTCGATAGCCAAAACAATTCTCAAATTTTTTGATTAATTATTTTAATTTTAAATTTTTGCTGACTAAACTGTTTTAATCCCTAACATTTGTTGACTAAGCCGTTTTAGTCTCATGAGACTAAAACAGTTTGATGAACAAAAGTTTATTTTTCATTAAGTAAAAAAAATTCATTCTTTTTTTGGGTTTTCTTTATTTTCTAAACTAAAATAATATAAATAAAATTATCACGTATAAAAATGACTGTGAGTAAAAAATTTAAAATAAAAAACTTATATTAAAATAATTGTTAATAAAAATATTGAGTATAAAAATGATCGTGGATGAGAAAACATAAAAACAAAACGCTAATTCATTGATTTTTTAAAAATATAGTGATATGAAAATTTGAAATCATACTTTAAGTTTTCACCTAAAATATACTTTCAAATAATTATTTTAATTATAAAAGAAATTCATAAAAATTTGTGAACCCTTTATAAAGGTAATCTAGTGTTATCGTAAGAATAACCTAAGAATAACATCTATGTTTACAAAGGATAACCTGAATATGCTTATTTTATATTAGTAAGATTTATCAAAATTTTCTTTATAGTTATTTTATAAATAATTTAAAATTTTTTTTTTTTTGGTGAAATGGTCGGGTTAGTGCCCCCGATACTTTATTAAAATTTTAAAAATCAAACTACAGACGAACTTGTCTAGCAATTGCTAGACCTTGTAAATCATTATTCGACAACACCTCCACAAACTGAGGAACAACATCAAAGGAGTGCAAACCTAAAGGTAAAGTAAACGCATAGTTAGCCAATCTATCGGCAAGACGATTGGCTTCCCTATACACATGACGAATCCGGACTAACCAGTCCCTCGAAATGAAGCCATAGCACAAGCGTACTAGGAATGACAGCGGATGAGTGTCACTAATCCCTGTCGTTAAGAAACCCACCACCATCTCTGAATCCACTTCCAGCTCTACCCGTGGAATCCTCCTTTCCCAAGCAAAGCAAAGACCATAGTACACGCCCCAAAGTTCTGCCAAAGGTGCTGAACAGATTCCGATGTGTAGGGAAAAACCACCCAACCAAACACCCTCTCCATCCCTTAGGACTCCTCCAGCCGCGGCTTGCCCGAGATTCCCACGACTCGCTCCATCCGTATTCAGTTTGACCCACCCAAGGGCCGGTGGAACCCAGGCAATCAACCTCTCCTCTCGTTGTGTTTGAACCCTTTGATTTCGAATCGCAATATGAGCTTCAAAGGCTTCCTTAGCCATTTCTCTTACAAAGCGCACTCTGTCTCTACACTTCCTCATACCCCCAAAGATTTCTCCACACCTCCACTTCCAAGCCCACCAAACGCAGCTCGTAAAAAGCGTTGACCACGAGTAGTTTTCGTATTCCTCTGTATCACTTAAATTCCGCCACAACCATTCCAATAATGGCATATCAAATAAATTCTGTAATTTTTGTCTCGGTACTAAGCATTGCCATAAGCCAGCAGTTGCCGGACAATCTCGCAAGGCATGAAGAATTGTTTCGTGTCCACTTTGACAAACTTGGCAGACGCTGGTTTCATTCAAATGGCGTCTGAAGCGCTCCATATTTGTCATCAGTGCACGATTTGCCACTAGCCAGAGGAAACAGCGAGCTCTTTCCGTCGACACGACTTTCCAGACTCTGTCAAACAGTCTGTCCATATGAATTCTTGGACTCGCATCAAACACCAGTAAGGAGTAAGCCGACTTTACAGTATACCTCCCATCAGGACTTGCTCCCCATGAAATCCTATCCAATGCCCCAGTCATCGTATCCATGACTACAGCCGACAGCTGTAAGCGTGTGGTTTCATCAACATTCTGCGCCATTGAACCCAGATCCCATCCCATTCCATTCTTCCAAACATCTCGAGCCCGTACCTCTGTATATTCAACTGAAACATCGCCTTGCACTCGAGCTGATAGCGGCTCCCCTGTCAACCACTTGTCTGTCCAGAAGCGAATCTCCTTGCCATTTCCCATAACCCATTGCAAACCCGGCATTACAACTTCTCTGAGCCCCACCGCTACACTGCGCCATGTTGACGACCAGGTGCCTTTCGGACGAAGCCAGGTGTGGTCGTGGACATCGCCGAGTTTGTACTTTGCCCTCAAGACCTGTGCCCATAGACTATCATGGTCATGTAAGAGGCGCCAACCCACCTTCCCAATCAAAGCTTTATTCATTGCCATCGATTGCCGAATACCAAGGCCACCTTCACGTTTTGGCTTACAAACTTGTTTCCAGGTGAGAAGGTGCATTTTCTTTTTCGCTGGTGTACTTCCCCATAGGAATGATCTAGACAACTTGTCCAGTTGATCCAAAGTCGACTTCGGTAGCATGATAGTACTCATGGAGTGAACCGGGATACTCGATAGAACTGCTTTGGTAAGAGTAAGCCTCCCCGCAAAGCTCAAGAATCTTCCTCTCCAGCCTGAGAGCCTCGTGGATACTTTTTCGAGAACTTCTCTGAAGGTTTCTCTGTTGATCCTTTTATGCAACACCGGCATGCCTAAATATTTTCCCAAATCTCGGGTGGAACTAATTCCACTTTCCGCTGTAATCAGTCTCTCCAAATCTCGACTCACATTCTCTGAGAAGAAGACCTCCGATTTTGGTAAACTGACTTTCTGACCTGAAGCATAGCAGAAAGTCTCCAATACCCTGAGTATGATGCGCATCTGTCCAAGTGACGCTTCTGCAAACAGTATAAGGTCATCTGCGAAACAAACATGTGACAATTTCGGTCCTCCTCTGGATAGTCTTATCGGTTTCCATTCATTCTTCGCTACAGATAAGTCAATAAGATGGCACAATCTCTCCAAGCATAGTACAAATAGATATGGGGAAAGGGGATCACCTTGACGTAGTCCTCGCGATGGTGTAAATGGCACAGTTTTTTCCCCATTCCACAGAACCGTCATCGTCGGTTCCATCACACATTGCATAATCCATGTTCGCCAATTCTCCGAAAACCCTGCCGCTGTTAAAGTATCTTCGAGGAAATCCCAACGGATACGATCGTAGGCTTTTTCCAAATCGAGTTTTAAGAGCATCCACCCTTTCTTTCCTCTCTTCCTCCTCATCGAATGAATAGCCTCCTGCACCACGATAATATTATCCGAACTCAATCGACCAGGTATGAAGCTTGATTGAGCTGGTCCAATCAATTTCGGCATGACTTTGTAATTGTCTTAAACAAGACATTGCATAGACTAATTGGACGGAATTGAGCCATGGATTCCGGTTTTGCCAATTTTGGGATAAGAACAATTAATGCATCATTCGTCTCAGTCGGTAAGGTTCCCGAGTCAAAGAAGTTCAGAGCAAAACGTACCACTGAAGAACCAACAGTATCCCAACAATGCTGATAGAAAATTGGCTGGTAACCATCCGGCCCAGGTGCTTTAAAACGGCCCATACCCCTGACTGCACTCTCGATCTCTGCTGCTGTAAACGGTTTGCATAGTTCTGTTTGTTCCAGTTGTGACAACCGGACAAACCCTATCTGTGGAAGATTCTGTGTGGTATGATCAATCTCCTCCACAGCATACAGTGTCTTATAGAATTCCACAGCCATCTTCTCCAACTCATTTGTGTCTGAAATCCATATTCCATCATTATTCTTCAGCGAGACGATACGGTTTCTGTTTCTTCTAATAACAGTCGACATATGGAAGAAGTTTGTGTTCCGATCTCCTAGGGCAACCCACTTCTCCCTCGACTTTTGAAACCACATGACTTCCTCTTGTTCCATAACTATATCGAGCTCCTTTATGAGGTCGGATTCTTGCTGTAGCAAAGCGTCACTCTGATAAAAGTCCAGCCGAGTTTGTAAGCTTGTAATATCCGACATCAACTTCTCTTTTCTTTTTTGAATGTTTCCAAAGACCTCACGATTCCATCTCTGAAGCTTTTCCTTTAACCCACGTAAAGCTTCCGGAGTTGAAAGTTGGCTATTCCAAGAGTTCATCACCAAATTACGAAATTCAGGATGCTCCAGCCACGCTGCTTCAAATCGAAAAGGTCGTCTCCTTGGGTTACCTCTCACTCCTGGGCTAAGCTGTAGATAAACCGGTGTATGATCAGAAGCCATAAACGGTAAGTGTCGAACTGTTGCGTCTTGTCGTCGTAAACGAGTCTGCGGACAACATAAGACTCTATCCAGCCTTTTAGCAACATAATGTCTTGATTCTCTCCCTCTCCTCCAGGTGAATTTATTTCCCGAGAACCCCATGTCAATCAGAGTAAGGTCGTTTATCCATTGTCCAAACGCAATAGAGTCAGACGACAGACGGCCATTACCTCCCGTTCTTTCATCCAATCTAACGATAGTATTAAAATCCCCACCAATTAGGAGCGGCTCGTTGATTTCTTCTACCTGTAACTTTAGATTTCCCCAGAGACCACTCCTCCTGGTAGCTGTAGGCGCGGCATATACTGCAATAACATGCTGGACGTCCACTCCATTCTCCACACGAACATGAATGAACTGATCCGTTGATTTCTCCACAGTCACGATTCCCACACTTGATCGCCACAGTAGCCAGATACCGCCACTTTGGCCGACAGCATCAACTCGAAACTCATTATCAAAACCCAACATTTGGCAAATACGTCTTGCTCTGTCTCCTTCTGCGTGTGTTTGAAAAAGGGCAAGCATATCAGTATGAAACTTCTTGAGTAGATATCGAATGGAACGTCTGAAATTGGGTTTATTTGCCCCCCGGCAGTTCCAGAATAAAACATCCATCATCATAATTACTATGAGGATTTGGGCTACCGGGGAAAGCTGTTACGCTTCCATTCCTACGGGCAAGCCCGTCTCTGGCTCCACAGTATCATTCACTACAATGACATCCTCTGTTCGGGGATTCCGGGTCGTCGGAGAAGAAGCGCCGCTCCGGTTTTCCACTACAAAAAACCCCCCACTCCGCCATGTAGAATTATCCTCAACCCGCAATCGCTTCCCGCTGTTGGATAATAGATCCTCCCCCTTAGTTGGGCCAAAAACCAGTCCTTTAGCTGGGCTTATTAGTTTTAGTCGATTGGGTTTGGGTCTTCCAGATGTTGGGCTTTTCACAAATTTGCCCATGTTAAAATGAGTATTTTTCTGGTTGGAGGGCCCCTCTTTGCTAGAGCTTGCCTCGAAGACCACCATCTTGTTTGGATCCACTTTTTTTCCTTTACGAGAATCATCCACAGGAGTGAAATTCTCTTTGTCCGTAATTGAAGCAGAATTGTCTCCCTCGATCATCGGATTCTCGTTCTGTTCGTCAAGAGATTCAAACTTGTTGTCAGTGGGAACGTTTGACCCATTATTGGTCTTTCTTGATTCTCTCTCCTGGGGACCCACCTCCGACCTGCTCCTTGTCGGGACCTCCTTCTGTACCAATTTTTCCGATCTCCTACCCGTTTTTCCCGCTGGCGTAAAACCATCGTCTTCCGGTATTCCATCTGTCTCCTGTTCCCGATTCACCACCTGGGTTGAGTTAATAGCATACAGGATTCGAGCACTCGATCGGCAGTTATGGGCCATATGCCCGAAGACACCACATCTTGAGCAGATCATTGCCAATCCCTCATAGGAGACACCATAACGTTCACCATTGATAAGAATCGATCCCTTCAAAGGTTTTTTCAAGTTGATTTCCACACAGATCCTCGCGTATCGGGCCCGGTCACAGTTAAGTGTTGTCATATCCACCTTGATTGGGTTCCCTAACCCCTTTGCAATTCCGAACAAGATGGAACGGTGGTACAGATTAACTGGGATATGCGAGAGTCGGATCCAGACCGGCGTAGTCAGAATCTCATCTCGTAACGGATCAAACTCCGGGGACCAGGCTTGAGTCAAAATGTAGCTTCCAAATGCTTTCCACGGACCATCAGTAAGAATCGCCAGGTATTCTTCTTCATGTTCAAAGCGTACCATAAAGAATTGCCTCGGCAGGTCCATTACGTGCATAGCTCCTGTAGGTTTCCATAGTTCCCTAAGTTTACGATTCAAGGCCATGAGAGGAACGCTTCTGCCCAACACTTTAACCAATATACACCGCTTCCATAAACCGTACATTGCCTCCAGCACTTCCCGTTCAATTGT
>CM021244.1:27871195-27916112 GCA_010577795.1 Isatis tinctoria | reverse complement strand
TCCACCATATTTTATGAGCAGTAAAAAATGCAGTGTGGAGATTATCCGTGAGGAGACACTCTTTGCCATCGAGAAACACAACGAAGCTTTTTTTTTTTTTTTGGATCTACACAACGAAGCTAATGTTAGTTATTTTTATGTTGTTTAATTGATATGCTTGTGTGTTGGATAAACTTCAACATTAACTTGAAGCCTAAGAAAATCTCTTACAAGTTGGTTAGGATAAGAAAAGGCAATCTTAAGAGAATTAGAAGTTATCTAGTTCTAAGAAAAGGAAAAACTTGTGATAAAGGAAATAGGATTAGGAAAACGAAATTCTAGTTCCATATATAAGATCACTAAAGTTGTGGTTTGATAACTTTGGTTTGATCGATTCAATGGTTAAACGCTTTGTGATTAGTTTTGAGTTAATTTTTCTAAACAACAATAAAGAAACTTGTCTTTATTCAGAGCTAAATTCCTAAAACAATACAGAGATCATAAAGACGTATAGTATAGTCGCAAAACCTTAAGCTATGGGAGATACAGACACATCTTTGAGGATGAAGGAGTCTGTATCAGCAACGGTTCTTTGCCCAATGCTGAATTCAACAAACTATGCTGTATGGTGTATGTGGATGAAAGTTACCCTACGCTACGTCTTCATAAAACGACATAGCAACCATTTTGTTGTTCCAGTCTATTCCTGAAAAGCTCATAGTTCAAGTTGGTGAACAAGACTCGCCTAAGGAAATATGGGAAGCAATCAAATCAAGAAACCTGGGAGCAGAAAGAGTTAAAGAAGCACGACTCTAAACCTTGATGTCGGAGTTCGAACGCAAGCAAGATGAGGACACATAAGTTTCAAGACCATGAAAGCGATGTCTCGAAACGAGATGGTTCGAGGATTGCCGCAGATAAACGATGAAGCTAGAATATGTGAATCCTGTCTAGTTGGAAAACAAACGCGCCAGATTTTTCCAAAAGAAACGACATTTCGAGCGTCAAAGCCATTGGAGCTCGTACATGCTGATTTGTGTGGTCCAATTTCACCACCAACTAACGCAAATAACAGATATATGTTTGTTATCATAGATGACTACTCCAGATACATGTGGTCTATCCTTATGAAAGAAAAGAGGGAAGCGTTTGATAGATTCAAAGCTTTCAAGAATCTGATTGAGAAGGATCTTAGAGAAGAGATCATACTTCGAACGGACAGAGGAGGAGAATTCACATCAATGGATTTCAACAAATTCTGCGACTCAAACGGAACCAAGAGACACCTCACAGCTCCATACACACCACAAAAAAAAACGGAGTGGTGGAGAGGAGAAACCGAACTCTAGTGGAGATGATAAGAAGCTCATTAAAGGTTATGATGGTACCTAATTATCTATGGGGAGAAGCAGTACACCACTCCACATACTTGATAAATAGAGTCCCTACGAAAGCTCTCAAAAACATGACTCCCTATGAAGGATTGTGTAAGAACAAGCCATACTTAAACCATCTAAGAGTGTTTGGATGCAGAGCATACGCAAAAGTTGATTCTACAAATCTTAAGAAGTTGGATGATCAATCTCAGCCTCTTGTGCATCTATGAATTGAGCCTGGATCCAAAGCTTACAGGTTATATAATCCAACAACAAGGAGAATTGTAGTGAGTCGTGACGTTGTATTTGACGAGAAAGCAAATTGGGGCTGGAAAGAAACAAACGATGAACCAAGAAGGGATCCCAGAATGTTTCATATGAGGTGGGGTGAAGTTATTGATAAACCAAACGGGGCAGAAGTGATTGGCCTAAAATGGATCTTCAAAATAAAACATAACGCGGATGGTACTATCAACAAGTACAAAGCACGACTTGTAGCTAAGTTTTCTAAACATCAATAAAGAAAGTTCTCTTTACTCAGAGCTAAGTTTGTTCTTTCAAAACACTTACTTGTGGAGAAATTAACTCTCAGATTTTCAGGGAACAAAACTTGTGTTTGTGGAGCACATACAGGCAAATTACCAATACCTTGGTGGTTTTATGACTTGGTTAAAATTCTAGACTATGGATATGAATTCGTCCACAAGCAAATTAATTGTAGTTTTCTGTCAAAATCTATCAATCGCATATGTGCCGCCTCCGAAACAGGTTTAAAATTGTAGTTTTTGAGAATAATATTGTTAATAAAACTATATTTGTGACTGAAGAAAACAAATTAAGTTTTGAGTACATGACTTGTATTCTGTTTTTTTATTAACTTAAATTAATTTAATTTTTTTTGGTTACCTATTTTTTTCAATAATAATTGTTTTAGTTTAGTTTGGAGGAAAACAAGGTTTCCTACAAGTACAATGATTGTTGAAAAATCCTCTGCAACGACCATCAGGAAAACCTTCGCTTATACATACTTGTTTGCAAGTCTTCCATTTCAAACATAGTCCCCTATAAGTCCTGCTTTTCGTTTCACATAGTCGTTGTCCTTGAACCATATTATTACCTGTTAGATTGCAATTTTTTGTTATTCAATAAAAATTCAATTTATGACCATACATATAATCAACCACGACAAAAACTTTAATACAACATATATTTCTTAATTTTAAAACATAATCATTATATATAACCAAAAATCATTAGTGCATCAAAATAATATCATATGAATGTTAAGTAATCAAAATGAAGAATTTTTTTAATGAATTGTTTTTATAAATTATAATTTTATGTAGAAACAATGTGTCTTTTAATATTTTATCGAATAAGTTTTGTACTACATAACTCTGTTTCAAAATATGAGATTGTGTTGTATAAATAATTTATTAGTAAATCAACAACTTTTAAACTAAGTAATACATAAACTAATATATCAAATTAAACAATAGAACTAAATTATAAATGTATAATATATATATCTAAGCAGATTATATATGATTACATCATAAAAAAAATACCTGGCGCAACAAAAAGTAGAAATAGACAAAAAAGCATAGAAATAAATGTCATAAATTTTTTCATTTTCCTAGTAAGTTTTTAATCAAAAATATACTTTAGAGGGAACAAATAAAAAAATTTGATAATGGAATTAACTTGTAATATTTAGTGTGCCCATGTCACATATTTATAGTACACATAAGTTTAAATCTTAAATGGTATATATCAAGGTATATTTTATTTAGGAATGTAAAAATGGAGAATAATAAATACATGTGGAATAGACTCTGATTTCTAAGAAACTAATATTTTGAATTTTTATATTTGTGAATTGTGAGATTATGTTCCTTCTAAAACTGCCAAAAAGGTCCTCAAGTATCCACTTTTGACTAAAATAAATAAAAATAAAATTCAATTTTTATTGACTAAATGTTTTAATCTTAAATTTTTGTTGACTAAGCAATTTTAGGACCATAATTAGTCGTCAACAATAATTGTTGACTAGTTCTGGGCTGAAAATTGTTTGTTCAATAAAAGTTGAAGTTTTTTCTTATCCAAAAAATTTAAAAAAATTTTAAGCAAAAATTATAAAGTTCGACTATTAGAAATAGGTTTACTTATTTTATTTAATTATTTTCTTAACATATATATATATATATATATATAAATGGAAAAATTATATTCATTGATAAAGAGAAGAAATAAATAAATAATATAATTATTTAAATTTAATAGTTTATTTTCTTAAACCATTCAAAAAGATCAATATATTGAATTAATAAAATTATATCTAATAAAAAGTATTAATTAATTATTAATTTTTATGGTTTAATAATTGCGTTAATAACTTTTAATTCTGGATAAGAAAAATTTATAATTTAAAAAAAAATTCTTATAGAAAAAGAGCATGTTAGACGTATGTTTAAAATCTTAAATTATTTACAAATAACTATAAATCAAATTTTGAAAAATCTTATTAATAAAAAATAATCATATTTATATTAGAGATATTTTTTGAAATGACCTCTTTTGAGACATTAATGTGAAGAGAGACCCACCAAAAAGGAAAATTTTAGAAATGACCTCTTTTGGTGTGAAATTACGCTTTACCCTTTAAGAAATCCTAAACCCAACCCCCTTACGGAACAGTGAACCCAAACAAAATTTGTCTACCGTACTCTGCCTTACTCTGCCTTAATATGTGGGTCATTTCCAACATTTTTTTTGGGTGAATCATTTCAAACATTAATGTTATTCTGACCCATTTCCACTTTAGATTATCCTTTTTAGGATAACATTATATTATCCTTTTATAAAGGGTTCACAAACGTTTATGTTCTTTTTTAATTAAAAAAGCTATTTGAAAGTAGATTTTAGGTGAAAACTAAAAGTATGATTTCAAATTTTCATATCACTATATTTTTTCAGAATCAATGATTAGAGTTTAATTTTTATATTTTCTCATCCACGATCATTTTTATTGTCAATAATTTTATATATAATTATTTTAATATTAGTCTTTTATTTTAAATATTTTTATTAGCATTCATTTTTATACCTGATAATTTTATTTACGATTATTTTAGTTGAAAAGATAAAAAAAAACCAAAAAATGAACTTTTGTCTACTTAAAAAAACGTAAACTTTTGTTCATCAAACTGTTTTATCCCATGATTCTAAAACGGCTTAGTCAACAAATGTTGGGAATTAAAACCGTTTAGTCAGTAAAAATTGAAAATTAAAACAATTAATCACCAAAAGTTGAAAACTTTTTTGGCTATCGTAAATGTTAACGATTCTTTTTACGAAAAGTGAACAGTTGAAGATTTTTTTTGTCAGTTTTCCCAGTAATTTTTTTTACAAATTTATGATTTTATTTACATGTGTCGTATAATTTTTATAAAATATCATCGAAAAAAATTCATAACAACGATGTTATATTGCACCAAATAAACAAAGAATTTTACAATGAAACATATATTTGTCGTAATATTATCATATATAAACAATGTACTTACGACGAATATATACGACTGTTTTTTATGATGAATTTATAATACAAAAAGGTAGGTGGAACACATGTTGTGTAATGTTTATTAGAAATTTTATGACATAAAACAGGCATCTGAACATTGCAAAGTTTTATTATCGTAAACTTGTTGTTAATTTCACACCTGTTATCCACCAAAAAAATTATTTGAATATGAAAACTTTTAATTCAACAAATCAAAAACTAAAACCATTAATTCTCTAAAGAAAAAATATTATTTTTGAAAGTCCAAAAATATATTAATTTCGGTAGTGAATTTGAGTAACGAAAGATGGATGTATATGTATAAATTTTTGGATGGAAACGTGACAAAAAAACTTCTCAATGGAATAGAGATATTCATGTACCAAGACGATAATGCACCAATCATTTTTTGACCAGTAAGATGTTATGGCTATACATCCATTGTTAAGAATAATATAATCTGTAGATATTGACAGAAAAAAATAAAGGAGTTGGAAAAGTGAAGTGAAACTGAGCACCAATCACTTTTCTAGGCTGACGCAAATATTAGAAAAGTGAAGCTCAGTGTCTCGATCCTTTTGGGATATTTTCAGAAAAATTGGGATATACGAACAAGGTGGAACTCTTCTAACTCGGTTTCAGTGATGGCCAGTCCTCCTCTCCATTAATAAGCTTGATCATTTGAGCACAAGAAAGCATGAATTAGTAACAAGTTAATTTTTCAAATTTTCTTTGAGAAAAAAAGAAACTATTTTTTTTTTTTTTTTTTCCCCGGAGAAGGTGAAGATGCGTCAGGGTTCCATGAAACAAAAAACAATATTAGGCTTATAGCGATAACAGAACATACTCTCAATTGTGTAGAACATGAATAAAATACCTTTAATTTTTATTATCGATGAATCAACTATTACAATGAAAACTTGATACTAATACACTCTTAATTAATTCTTATATACGCTATTGGAATAATATAGTATCAATTTTTATAGGGCAATTGACATGGAAGACACAGAAACAATTAAAAAAGATCAAAAGTCGACTCGCCTGTAATCTCCTATTGAGGACGAACGATGGATACAGAAGACGAGGGACGACGGAGATGGAGACGAGAAACTTTGGTTCCTTTGTGTCAGTCTGGGAACAAAAACTCCAATATGTATTATCTCAGGCAATTTCTCATTTTGGGCATTTGACATTGAAGACACAGTTTCAAGTTTTTCTTCTCAAAGTAGCACAAGTTGTCCAAACTCCCGAACATAACATTCATTAAACAATAAAATGACTATCCTACCCATTCTCTTTATAAATTCAAGAAAGCTTCAAAATTCCAAAATTAGCATTTCTAGATATATAAAACACTCATACAAAATTTATTAAGATCTTCCTAAAAGTTTATAATGTCTTTATTCATCTTTAAGAATGTTTTATGAAAGCAATAGAAAAACTTGTAAAAAAATTAGGAAAGTCTTCCTAAACATTTATAAACACTAAATTTGTATTTGATCATTATAAAAAGCTTAGAAAGACATGTTAGATGTTTAAAAAATGCTTAATGTCAAAAAATTCTTGATAAAAAAATATCAGGAAAACTTCAGAAATCTCTTATATATTAAATAAAATTTATTGTAAAGAAAGTCTTCATAAGATATTTTAGTAAGAGTTTCCTAACATTTAGGAAAGCATTCCTAAAATTTATAAAATGCTACTAAAATGTTAACATGGATTTGTTTAAATTTTCAAAAAGCTTAAAACGTTAAGAAAAACTCATAAAATATTTTATAACTTTTAGACACACGGTAAACAAACAAAAAGTTGTATGACTAAAAGTTTTAGGAAATAACTCAAAAGATTCACATAGGCTTTTCCTAAAAATTTCTGAGAACAAAAATCCTACATAGGTAAGAACATTAGGTACAAAAAAATGAAGAGATCCCATCCACATATAACTCTTACAAGATTTAAGAACATCCAATTTTTATAATCGTCTGTAGGAGACAACAAGTGGAACCAGCACCAATTTATAATGTGTTCCTTAACCGAGTAAAATATCATTTCCCCTTTCTTCAGAACATGTAATGATTCTTATATTTCTTGATGAGATTCTACGACTTTCAACCAAATGACCTGCCAGTGTCGAAGCTCGTCACATTTCTCTCTGATTCTTTGATGTTTCCTCCTTCCTTTGATCCTTCTTATAAACGAACAAGTTGTGAGTAAGCTCCTTTTGGATCTTCAATCGTCTCATCGTGAGTTCCTATGCAACGTCGTAAACCATTATAACATAATGCTCTCATATACATCATATCAAAGTTGATTACTTGCACCAAGTATCACACCTTTCTCGATGATTTTTCCCTCTTGCACAACAGCTATCATGAGAGAGAGGGAGAGAGAGAAGCAAACCTGAGAATAGTTTTAAAGCCTTAGACACCTCCAATGAACGGCGACAACTTTCAGAGAACGAGCGCGAGATCTTTGACTGAGTAACGCCGCTTCAGTGTCAGATCTAATCAAATCGATTTAGATTTTTCTATTCAATAATCAGAGAGAGTTTTGAATCTCCGATCAGCATTGCAGAGAGTTGACGAAGAAATATACCTTCCTCCCTCGTCTTCTGTCGCTAATTGCCATCGTCTTCAGTCGCCGTTGTTTCTCGTCTCCATCTCCGTCGTCCCTCGTCTTCTGTCTCCATCGTTCGTCCTCAATCGGAGATTACAGGCGAGTCGACTTTTGATCTTTTTTAATTGTTTCTGTTTTTATTTAAATTAAGGGTATAGTTGTCATTAATTTATTAATGAATGTTATGTTGAGAACTTTGGTTCCTTTGTGTCAGTCTGGAAACAAAAACTCCAATGTGTGTTATCTCAGGCAATTTCTCATTTTTATACGTATATATTGTTTCTTTTATCATATAAAAAGAGATAATGTAGTATCAATTAGGCTAGTGATTCATAGTATATATAAAAAGAGATAATGTAGCGATTCATCAAACAAAACTTCGACTCAAGATTGAGGAAAAACTCTAACAGGGAGACCTTTGGCCGGCACTGGTGAAGGATCAACCACCATTTTATTTTCTTTTGGAAACATTTTTTCCCACTTAAACCTCTTAACAAGATGGTGCATAAATATAAGAATCTCTAGCCGAGCATACTCTCTCCCTGGACACATCCTGGGTCCTCCTCCAAATGGAACGTATGCATAAGGCTTCGGACCACTTCCTTCAAACCGGTTTGGCTCAAATCTCTCTGGTTCCGGAAAATAGTCTGGATTCTTATGTGTCCCCAGGGCACTCCAGCATAACTGTATGTTTATCAGCACATATTTAATTCATGAGCATTAATGTCAGATACATATATTTAAAAGGTTTGGTGTTGCCTTACCTTCCATCCTTTTGGGATGTAAAATCCCTCAAAGGAAAAGTGATTGATGGCCTCACGAAAAGTGCCAGAAACAGGAGGAACAATTCTCATCACTTCACATGCAACATTCCATGAATATCTCATCTTCTCAATGTCCTCCCACCTTAATCTTTCTTTTCCTTCTTTTCCCTTTAATATCTCCTTTTGTTCTGTACTTTTACGATATATTTTCGTGAAAATTTTTAATTAGGGAATAAAATTTACTAGCTAACGTTAAAATATTAAATTCTGTCTTTTTTATTACATCTATTAAATTCTGTTTTTAGTTAATCAATAGTATACGTATATATTATTTATTTTTACTAGCCTAATATTGTTTTTAGAATTTAGTATCAAAAACATGAGGCCCTATACCATCGTACCTCCCATTCTACCATGGTCAAGGATCATCGAAACCATCAAACAAACAAAAAGCACGTGCTCAAGTGCAGTGATTGGGTCGACGATGATATGTGCGCCAGTACTTACGGTCAGTTCGAGAAATCAGAGGTAAAAGTCGATCTTTAGATTCATTCATTCTCAATCTTATGTGAAATTTAGGATTATGTTTGCTCAAATAGGGTTTTCGCGATTGATTGGTTCTCAAGTTTTGGGATATGTATGCTTAGTTAGGGCTTTACGGTTGATTGGGAGCAGTTTATTTACGTGTTCCACATTAAATTGTTGGACAATCTTTTGTGAGATTATCCGTGAGGAGACACTCTTTGCCATCGAGAAACACAACGAAGCTAATGTCAGTTATCTTTATGTTTATGTTGTTGAATTAATTTGCTTGTGGATAACTCTCAGATTTTCAGGGAACAAAACTTGTGTTTGTGGAGCACATACAGGCAAATTACCAATACCTTGGTGGTTTTGCGACTTGGTTAACATTCTGGACTATGGATATGAATTCGTCCACAAGCAAATTAATTGTAGTTTTCAGTTAAAATCTATCAATAGCATATGTGCCGCCTCGGAAACAGGTTTAAAATTGTAGTTTTGAGAATAATATTATTAATAAAACTATATTTGTGACTGAAGAAAACAAATTAAGTTTTGAGTACATGACTTGTATTCTGTTTTTTTATTAACTTAAATTAATTTAAATTTTTTTTGGTTACCTATTTTTTAATAATAATTTTTTAGTTTAGTTTGGAGGAAAACAAGGTTTCCTGCAAGTACAATGATTGTTGAAAAATCCTTTGCAACGACCATCAGTAAAACCTTCGCTGATACATACTTGTTTGCAAGTCCTCCATTTCAAACAAAGTCCCCTATAAGTCTTGCTTTTTGATTCACATATTTGTTGTCCTTGAACCATATTTATACCTGTTAGATTGCAATTTTTTGTTATTCAATAAAAGTTCAAATTTATGACCATATATATAATCAACAACGACAGAAAAAATTAATACAACAAATGTTATTTAATTGTACGACATAATCGTAATCAGTTATATAACCAAAAATCATTAATGCATCACAATATTATCATATGAATGTTAACTAATCAAAATGAAGAAAAAATCAATTTTGAATTAATTTATTTATAAATTATAATTTTACGTAGAAGCAATGTGTCCTTTAATATTTTATCAAATAATTTGTACTGCATAACTCTATTGCAAAGTATGAGACTGTTGTATAAATAATTTATTAGTAAATAACCAATTTTTAAACTAAGTAATACATAAAACTAATATATCAAATTACACAATATAACTAAATTATAAATGTATAATATATATCTAAGCAGAATATATTTGATTATATACTTATAGCTTAATATACATCATAAACAAATACCTGGCGCGAAAGTAAGTAGATGTATAAAAAAAAGCATAGAGATAAATGGCATAAAGTTCTTCATTTTCCTAGTAAATTGTTAATCAAACATATACTTTAGAGAGAATAAAAAAAATTTGATAATGGAATTAACTTGTAACATTTAGTGTGCCCAGGTCACATTTTTATAGTACACATAAGCTTAAATCTTAAATTGTAAATATTAAGGTATATATTATTTAGGAATATAAATAAAAAACAATAAATACATGTGGAATATAATTTGATTTCTAAGAAAAGAATATTTTGAAGTGTCATATTTTTGAGATTATGTTCCCTTATAAAATTGCCAAAAAAGTCCTCAAGTGGCCATTTTTGACCAAAAAAAAACAAAATTCAACTTTTATTGACTAAATTTTTTAATCTTAAATTTTTGTTGACTAAGCCATTTTAGATCCATAATTAGTCAACAGTAATAATTTTTGACTAATTCTGGGCCAAAAATGGTTATTCTACAAAATTTGAGGCTTTTTCTTATTCTAAATTTTGAATTTTCTTTGAACAAAAACAAATCAATAAATTTATATATTTTGACTATTTGATATAATTTTACTTAATTTATTTAATTATTTTCTTAACATCTATATAAATGAGAAAATTATATTCTTTGATAAATTAAGGAAATAAATAATTAATATAAGTAATTAGATACATTTACCAGTTTATTTTCTTAAACCATTTAAATACATCAATTTATTGAATTAATAAAATTATATCTAATAAAAAGTATTAACTAATTAGTCAACTTTGTGGTTTAATAATTGGGTTAATAACTTTCAATTCTGGATAAGAAATTTTTTTGATTAAAAATATTTTTTCTTGTAAAAAATGGTTTGTTAGACAAATGTATAAAAAAAATTAATAATTTAAAAAATAATTATAAATCAAATTTTTTTAAATCTTAATAATAAAATAACCATATTTAGATTATCCTTTGTAAACATTGATGTTATCCTTAGGCTATTTTTAGGATAACATTAGATTATCCTTTATAAAGGGTTCACACATTTTTATGAATTTTTTTTAATTAAAAAAATCTATTTGAAAGTAGATTTTAGGTGAAAACTAAAAATATGTTTTCAAATTTTCATATCGCTATATGTTTTTCAGAATCAATGAATTAGAGTTTTGTTTTTATATTTTCTGATCCACGATCATTTTTGTACTCAATAATTTTATTAATAATTATTTTGATATTATTTTTTTATTTTATATTTTTTATTCACAGTAATTTTTTATACCTAAGAATTTTATTTGTAATTATTTTAGTTGAAAAGATTAAAAAATCCAAAAAATAATGGACTTTTGTTTACTTACAAAAACATAAACTTTTGTTCATCAAACCATTTTAGGCTCATGAGACTAAAACGACTTAGTCAACAAATGTTAGGGATTAAAACGGTTTACTCAGAAAAAATTTAAAATTAAAATAATTAATCAACAAAATTTGAGAACAGTTTTGGCAGTCGAAAAAGTTGACGCATGTAAGCCGTTTTACATAGGAAGGCGCTTCTTAAAGCACATGTAATACATACACTTACTAGAATTCACATTTTTTTGTATAAAAAATGTTAATAGCGAAAATGAAAAATAATTATTGTTTTTAGAGTATATGAGTAATATTCTCTTCTTTTTTTTGTATATGAGCAATATAAATATAACGTGTATTTTTGTTAAATAAGTATAAGTGTTTCATATTATGTAAATCTTTACCTATGTATTATTAAATAGGGAAAGACATTTTTATAAATTAAAAATTTACACATTTTGTAAGAATCATGTATGTTAAAAAATTTATTGCAGTTAAAGACATTAATGAAAGTAACATATAACAATCGTGGAAGGGTCTGTTTAAAAAGACAAATAATAGTAATGGAATGGTGGAGAGATGACGTGATTTATGGGTAACAAAATGCAACTGTCAATCGGTTTATTTGTTAATTCTTTTTGAGTAACTAAAATAGTTTTTGGAATTTTTTTTATATATCTACTATATATTAAAGAAGAAGCATTTTGGTTAATTATTGCTGATGTGGCAGCACTATATTTTTTCTCAGTTTTTTTTCATTTTTATTAATATTTTATTCTTAAATCTGTTGTCAAACACCTAAAAATCAGTTATGAATATTTTAAATTCAATATATTAAATCTATACTATTCTTATTAATTTGGTTAAAAATCAAATATTTATTATTAAGCTAATCATAAAATCAATGACAAAACTGAAAAAAATAAAAATAATCATTTTGTTATCCATATGTCATATTATAAAAGTTTGTGGAGATTTATAAACCTAAAATTTAATATGAAATTTAAATATTATTAATCCTGCTATATTGTGCAGGTACCATCCTAGTTGTAATTAATAGAGGAAATAGTGATAGATAGACACTTGTCACTCACAGAATTGTCAACTGACTTCTGTTTTATATGTATAAAGATTGGGGGAAGGACACTTACCCCACCAGTGTGAGATCAATCTCAACTAATCTTAAACCCCTCGTGCTGACTAAAACAGAGGCATTACTAACAAGATGGAGATCGAAGAAGCTTGTTTAAGATAAATTGATGGAGGGAAAGAGGTTAAGAAGAAGAATAAAGGGCTTGAAGCAGAAGTTGAAGAGAAAATTTAGGAAGTTTTAGATTATACCATATTAATTGAATATTTTTTAAAAATATAAATTTTAAATATCCAAGTTGTTAAGAAATATTAGTTTGATATAAGTATTAGATTTGCATATAAATAACAAAAACAAAATATTATGGAAACTGTGAAAAAATGGCATATTAAGGTTAGCAAAGCTTTTGGCTTTATGAAGAAGATGTGGGCAAAATGATATTTTCTCTAATCGTTATAATAAAATTGAAAAAAACATCCATATATATATATGTTCATGTGGATATGTTATTATGGATAGCGTGTACAAAATACCGTGGACATCTATTATCGATGGCGTGTACAAAATATTGTGGTTCATGTGGAAATATAATTTCATGACCATGTGGACATATTATAATGGTCAGCTTATGATTTATGTCGCAAGAATAATACCTATATAAAGTAAAACAATGATACAAACACCTACGACCATGAAACCTACGACCATCGTCTCATGAACACGAAATTACTGGTCATTGATCACTACTTGTACTTACTACAAACTACATAAGATTACGTCCATGAACTTTGTCCATAATTATAGCATTCATAAGACGACATTTATAACACTACGTCCATATAACTGTTGGGGAAAACACAAAACACGCGAATGCGCAGCGGAATAAAGTTTCCCCGCACTTGTGTGAGCCTGTGAGGAAAAAAACTTGAACTATGGCACAAATGATCTAAGCAAGAAACTAAATGAGACACAATCTTTTTACGTGGAAAACCTCCTCGATGTGAGAAGGAAAAACCACGGGACCGTAGTCCACTCAAAATCCACTATATCAAATGTTTGAGTGTTACAACCACGTCCTCCCTGTTCCTACAGAACAAACCCAGAGACTAAGGCTCAAAGAGAGCAATCTCCAACAACAAGAGAGCTCAACAATAGAGCAATACAAGCTTACAAAACTAGCAGATACAAACGACCTCATCTCACTAGGATTCCCGCAACCAGAGAACAATCCCACCGTACAAATCCAAGATGAACAAGTCAACAACACCTCTGCCAAATTTCAGCTCAATCAGATAAGAACTGACCGTTGGATTTCCCAAATACTCAAAACTGCAACTGCTGAAGAACTGTAGCGACCAGCTTCACTAAAACCCCGATTCACGAGAAACCAACGATCCCACCGTTGAATCTCAAACCCACTGAGTCACGAAGCTTCCTACAAAATATCAGCCAGATCGGACCACTTTCGAGCCCTCGAACACAGCCTTGAAGAAACCAGACGAAAACCCTTTCTTCTCTCTTTCTTTCCTCTCTTCTTCTTTCTCTCTCTCTTTTAGTGTAATGTGTCTATGTGTGTGGCTCTGTCATAAAAATCAGGTCACAGGGCTTATATAGGTCTTAGGAAAAGAATCTAATAAACCCTTATAAAAACCTTCAACACCAGACTTCAGATTTTCACACAAGACTTCTGATTTTCTCACAAGAATTCAAAATCAACACAAGACTTCTGATTTTCACACAAGACTTCTGATTTGGTTTTCTCTCAACCAAACCTATGGTTTCCTCACACTAGGAGGAACACCAACAAACTCCCCCTCCGACTAGTTGGAGGAAACAGCCATCCCGGCTATCTCACGGCAAACCTCAAGCTTTTCCCTCGGCAATGACTTCGTCATCATATCAGCTCCATTATCATTCGTATGAACTTTTTCAAGTCCCACTTCCTTAGAAGCAACCACATCACGTATCCAATGATACCTCCTATCAATGTGCTTCGAACGCGAATGAAATATCGAGTTCTTTCCGAGACATATTGCGCTTTGACTGTCACAAAGCAACACATACTTATCCTGCTTGAAACCGATGTCCTCACAGAAGTTCTTTGTCCACAACAACTCCTTAAGAGCTTCAGTTGCAGCTATGAACTCAGCTTCAGTGGTAGAAAGTGCAACACACTTTTGCAACCTTGACTGCCATGAAACAGCTCCGCCTGCAAACGTTATCAAATAACCCGAAGTAGATTTCCTGGAGTCAACATATCCAGACATGTCAGCATCAGTATAGCTAACAATCAATGGCTCATTACCTCCAAAGGTAAGCTTCAAACCAGAAGTCCCTCGAAGATATCTCAAAATCCACTTCACAGCATTCCAATGTTCTCTTCCAGGATTGGAATTGAACCGGCTTACTACACCAACGGCGAAAGCTAAATCCGGTCTTGTACAGACCATGGCATACATCAAACTACCCACTGCAGAAGCATATGGAACTCTTGCCATATCTTCCTTCTCTGCATATGTCTTTGGACTCTGTTTACTGCTCAATCTAATGTGTGAAGCAAGAGGAGTGCTCACCACTTTAGATTTGTCCATGTGAAACCTTTTAAGTACTTTCTCAATGTACTTCTCCTGAGACAAGTGAATCAATCTCTCAGCTCTGTCTCTCTCAATTCTTATACCAAGAATCTGTTTCACTGGACCCAAGTCTTTCATGGCAAAGGACTTGCTGAGCTGCTTCTTCAGCTCCTCAATTCTGCTCATGTCCTTGCCCACAATCAACATGTCATCAACATATAACAACAAGATGATAAAATCATCATCACCAAACACCTGAATAAACACACAGTGATCATCAGTAGTCTCTTTATAACCATGCTCCTCCATAACAGACTTAAACTTCATGTACCACTGCCTAGGTGCTTGCTTCAATCCGTAAAGGCTTTTCTTCAGGCGACAAACTAAATCCTCTTCACCCTTTTTCACAAAGCCTTCTGGTTGTACCATGTAAATCTCTTCCTCCAAATCTCCATGAAGGAAAGCAGTTTTTACATCCATTTGCTCAACCTCTAGATCAAGACTTGCTGCCAGTCCAAGTACAATCCGAATGGACTGCATCTTCACAACAGGAGAAAAGATTTCATCATAATCAATCCCCTTCTTTTGGCTGTATCCTTTCACAACCAATCTAGCCTTGTATCGAGGTTGCAAACTGGTATCTTCATGCTTAATTCTGAACACCCACTTATTAAGCAATGCCTTCTTGCCCTTAGGCAACTTCACCAACTCAAATGTGTGATTCTCTTCAAAAGAATCCATCTCATCACCAGCAGCACCAAGCCACTTATCTTTGTGTTCACCTTCCATAGCTTCATCAAAGCTTTCAGGCTCTCCCCCATCAGTAAGTAACACATACTCACTAGGATCATACCTTGTCGACGGTTTTAGACCTCTCTCGGATCTTCTAACAATAGGAGGGTTCTCAGTAGTTGGTGTCTCACCATGATCGTCACCATGATCACCAATACCATCTTCATGTGCGGGAGCATCTGCACCGGGTGTATCATCTTGAACCTCATCCTCGACCTGACCGTGGACAGATGTAGAAGGACTAGCCTCTAAATCGATCAAACTCTCATTACTCTGAGTTGGTTTTCCGGACTTGTCAATGTCCTTAATTGTTTGATCTTCCATGAACACAACATCTCTGCTCCTTATGAGCTTCTTATCAACGGATCATAAAATCTGTATCCAAACTCATCCTGACCATAACCAATGAACACACATGTCGCGACTTCATCTCAAGCTTCGATCTCTCATCCTTAGGTATATGAACAAATGTCTTACACCCAAAGACCCTCAAATGACCATAAGAAACATCCTTACCGGTCCAAACTCTTTCTGGAATATCACCCTCCAATGGAGCACTTGGTGACAAATTCAGCACATGAACAACTGTGCTCAAAGCCTCACCCCAGAAAGTCATCAATAAGCCTGATTGTGAAATCAAACATCTCATCCTCTCGACAATAGTCCTGTTCATCCTCTCAGCCAACCCATTCAACTGTGGAGTCTTAGGCGGTGTGAATTGATGCCTAATACCATGTTCTTTGCAATAAGCATCAAATGGTCCAGAATACTCACCACCATTATCACTGCGGATACACTTCAACTTCTTTCCCGTTTGTCTCTCAACCAATGCCACAAAATGCTTGAAATATCCCAGAACCTGATCTTTAGTCTTCATAGTGAAAACCCATGACTTCCTAGAATGATCATCAATGAATGTGACAAAATATGATGCACCACCAAGAGATTTTATCTTCATTGGACCACACACATCTGAATGCACCAAGTCAAGTACCTCAGATTTTCTAGAAGGTGCAGAAGACTTGAAAGAAACTCTGTGTTGTTTTCCATGCAAACAATGTGCACACTTAGGGAAGTGCAAACCAGAGATTCCCGGAATGACCTCCTTCTTAGACAACACAGACATTCCCTTTTCACTCATGTGACTGAGTCTCTTATGCCATAGCTCCATGGCATCAACATTCTCCACTGCATTAACAGAATCTTTGGAGACCTTAGCCTGCATCAAATAGAAAGATGAAAGCTTCTCACCTCGAGCCACAACCAGAGAACCACGTGAAAGCTTCCATTTACCACCACCGTGTAAACTGTAGAAACCCTCATCATCAAGTCTTCATGTAGATATCAAATTCATCCTCAAGTCTGGAACATGCTTAACATCCTTAAGCATCAACCTAGTCCCAAGACTAGTCTCCAAGCAAATATCACCAATGCCAACAACCTGAGCCAAACCATCATTACCCATCTTTACAGAACCATACTTACCTAAAGTGTAGGTAGAGAACAAATCCCGCTGTGATGTAGCATGAAGTAGTAGCTCCACTGTCAATCACCCAACTGGTGTCTTGGCATACATTAATGGCATCATTCTCAAGAAGAATGAGAAACTCGTCTTGGGTGACTGTCACCCGATCTACTTCTTCTTGCTTTCCTTGCTGCTTGTCTTTCTTCAACTTCCAGCAATCTTTCTTCATGTGCCATTTCTTATGATAGAAATAACACTCTATATTAGCAAATTTATTAGACTTGCTCCTGCTCCTGTTCTTTTCCTTCTTGGATTCTCTATGTGAACTTCTCCCCCTTGACTCAATAACCAGAACATCTGAACGTGAGGAACTAGCATTTGACTGCCTTCTTGTCTCCTCATTCAACACACTGTTCTTCACTGAATCCATCGAAATGACACCTTCCGACGCGGAGTTACAAAGAGACATTATGAATACCTCCCAAGAATCTGGTAATGTACCAAGAAGCCACAAACCATGAATCTCATCATCAAACCTGATGCCCATATCAGACAACTTGTTGAGCAATCCCTGAAACGCATTCAAGTGATCTGTCATCGGAGTTCCATCCTGATACCTCAACTCAATCAACTTCTTGATCATAAGCATCTTGTTATTCCCAGTCTTCCGAGCATATAACTGCTCCAGCTTCAACCACAAAGAACGAGCATTAACCTCATTTTCAATATGATGCAACACATTATCATCTATCCACTGCCTTATCAAACCACACACTCGCCGATGCAGCAACTTCCATTCATCCTCAGTCTTATTATCAGGTTTCTCCTCCTGAAATACTGGTAGATGAAATTCTTTACCAAAGAGCAGATCCTCCATCTTGCCCTTCCATAGATGATAATTGTTGTTACCATTCAAGCTTATCATTCTGCCCATATTCTCCATCTTTTCCATCGCTGACACAAGCAAACCAATAACCCAAAGTTATCCAAATCCAAAGCTCACAAAACCTTAATCTTTGATACCACTCTGTTGGGGAAAACACAAAACACGCGAATGCGCAGCGGAATAAAGTTTCCCCGCACTTGTGTGAGCCTGTGAGGAAAAAAACTTGAACTATGGCACAAATGATCTAAGCAAGAAACTAAATGAGACACAATCTTTTTACGTGGAAAACCTCCTCGATGTGAGAAGGAAAAACCACGGGACCGTAATCCACTCAAAATCCACTATATCAAATGTTTGAGTGTTACAACCACGTCCTCCCTGTTCCTACAGAACAAACCCAGAGACTAAGGCTCAAAGAGAGCAATCTCCAACAACAAGAGAGCTCAACAAGAGAGCAATACAAGCTTACAAAACTAGCAGATACAAACGACCTCATCTCACTAGGATTCCGGCAACCAGAGAACAATCCCACCGTACAAATCCAAGATGAACAAGTCAATAACACCTCTGCCAAATTTCAGCTCAATCAGATAAGAACTCACCGTTGGATTTCCCAAATACTCAAAACTGCAACTGCTGAAGAACTGTAGCGACCAGCTTCACTAAAACCCCGATTCACGAGAAACCAACCGTTGAAACGACAATCCCACCGTTGAATCTCAAACCCACTGAGTCACGAAGCTTCCTACAAAATATCAGCCAGATCGGACCACTTTCGAGCCCTCGAACACAGCCTTGAAGAAACCAGAAGAAAACCCTTTCTTCTCTCTTTCTTTCCTCTCTTCTTCTTTCTCTCTCTCTTTTAGTGTAATGTGTCTATGTGTGTGGCTCTGTCATAAAAATCAGGTCACAGGGCTTATATAGGTCTTAGGAAAAGAATCTAATAAACCCTTATAAAAACCTTCAACACCAGACTTCAGATTTTCACACAAGACTTCAGAATGAACACAAGACTTCTGATTTTCACACAAGACTTCAGAATCAACACAAGACTTCTGATTTTCACACAAGACTTCTGATTTGGTTTTCTCTCAACCAAACCTATGGTTTCCTCACACTAGGAGGAACACCAACAATAACATCTATAAATCTATTTATGTAATATTACATCCACAAAACTGCGTCAATTATATATTATGTCCAACACTCTTTTCTTTTTTTCCAGAAGACCTCATCAGAGTCAATTACCAAAGACCGACCAAACCACATGTCCACATAAAACTGTCCACAACATAAGAACTAAATTCTTCGTGATGAGTACTGAGTGAACACAAATACGTCGACATGCATCTCATAAAAAAAAAAATTAAAAAGCTTTATGTGGACATGTGGTGACAAAATACAACTGAAACAATCCACAACTACATGTCCATATGAACAAATCACTCAAACATAATAAACCATATTCTCAATGTATTGAGTTGACACAAATATATGGACATGCATCTCATCTCAAACAAAAGTAACAAACTTTATGTGGACATGTCGTACCAAACTACAATCCATACAATCCATACAATCCACAGCTATATATGCATATAAATATGTCCACATGTTCAATTAGGAGTCTTGGATAGTTCATGTGGATGGATCTGTGTGAATTAGTTATTATTGATAATCTTAGTATGTACAAAATATTTATGTCTATGAAAGCATGTCCATAAAAGCATGAACAACATATTTATATCCATGAAATCATGAATAACATATATATATGTCTATGAAAATATGTCCATACAAAGTCTTGCCTATTAATCTCACTTGTCCACAAGAAGAGTTCATGGTACATAAAATAATTTAAGAACATATCATCCATTCTCATAACATAGTCTACATGCATGTATAGTATCAGTTGTCCATGTCCGATGTCTACATACCATCTTCTATTCTCAGTTGTCCATATTCCAGTGACCACTAACCATTGTCTATCCTGAATTTTTCATATTTTGTTGTCCACCTAACTTTGTTTGCATATCATTTAACCTATTCTCTGGATAAAAAGAGCCAAGAAATTGATATTTAGTTATGAGTAATTAGTTAACTAGGAGGATAATATAGGCTTTCTACACTAAAAAAAGTGTCATACCCACAAGAAGTGCTTAAAGTGTTAAAAAATAAGAAAACATGCATCCTATGTAAATCACCTTTTTGACGAAAAGTGAACATTTGAGGATTTTTTTTTTAGTTTTTCTGGTAATTTATGACAAATTTATGATTTTATTTACATTTGTCTTATTTATGACAAATTTATGATTTTATTTACATTTGTCTTATATGTGATTTATCTGAAGACAAAATCTTCGTCCCCATCCTCTTAGAACCATTGATGAGTAAATCACATCTCTTCCTACGGGTTTACGCTCAAGTTCCTTTATAATACTTATGTATTAGAAGATTTCCTTAACAGTAGCAACATATATATCCACGTATGGTTGCAACTTGCAAGTGTGCCCTCTAGCACGTAGAAACTACATTACACCAGCTACCAATCACCTAAAGGTATTATATTAAATGGATCATAAATGTGGAACATTGAATCTGCATGGAAAGTCAGAAATCGAAAGAATTTTAATACTTTTACCTTAACGATTTTGTCATCATACATGATCAACTGATCATGTTCTTATCTGTTCTTGAATATATGCAAAGCAATGATAAGCCGTTCACAATAGCAAAGTTGTTGCAGAAATAGCTAAAGAACAACGTTCAAATTGTTCAATTATGAAAACACAAAAGCAAAGTCGGTTCACATTCCAAACCATCTCTCTTGTAACGTCACACGAAAATAGAAGAAAAAATTAATACAGAGACCAAGGTACATGTGCGCTTATGGTAAGGAATTAGATTCGATTTTGTAACCGATGGAGAACATTATGCAAAAGAGGGAGCTGAAATCATATTTTTAGTTGCACACCTTTTTCTTTATCATATTCTGACTATACAATCTCTTCACCATCATCATGTGCGACACGGGCCTAACTGGTGACCACTAATGTAATCATATGAATGAAAGGGAAAAGAACAAAGAGGAACAAAATATTAGGAATGAAAAGTAATATTTGTTACTTATTGTTCTTCCCCAAATTTGATAAGTAATATTTTTGTTCTATAATTCTCTGCAAAGAAAAAAATGAAAGAGAATTATAAGTAATAAAAATTACTTGTAAATGGTGAATTCTCTGCAAAAAAAGGATAAGAGGGAATTATATGTAATAAAAATTACTTGTAAATGGTGTATTTTTTAAGGAATGAAGGGAATCTATTATTCCCTATAATTCCTTATCACCATTTAGGCCCCAAAAGTAATTTGGAAAAGTAATTAACAAAGTCTAGAGTACTTACTTTGCAAAAGCTGTAAATTAATCAAAGACACAAAAAATTATAGCTGTTAATCCCTCAAGTTAGTATAGTTTAAATTTGGAGATTGGAAACACGTATATATCAGTTGGTTAAAAATTTATATGACAAAGGCATAACGGATCTGAAAGTATTTGACTTTTTTCATACCTTCCTTGATGTGATTCCACCTAAAAACATTTTATTTTTACTCGACCTAATAAAATTCAGGTAAGCGTAGCCAAAATCTATTCTACCATACTTTATGAACTTCAACATATCATCTTCTTTTGTAATGTACCGTGTAGATCCTTTGCTTCATCCAAATCTCCAAGTCCATGTTATACTCCTTTACATTTTGAATATACCGTATAGAGCAAACATATATGGAGTGGCCACATATAAGTTAACTGAAATTAGGGCATCAGTTGGATAAAGAAACATGAGAGAAAATTTCAATTTAATTATTTAAAGGGGTTTGACCCAAAGATTTTATTATAAAACTTTTATATAAGGAAGGTCGAAACCTAGATGAGCAACACCACCAACATGAAAAGAAAGCAAATCAATTAGCACAAGACCATGAATAAGCATTAAGATAGCCATTTTTTGTAACTTGAGAGTTCTGTAGAAAGTGGTGATGATGCTCCTTGGGTTTTTATACGTGAGGAGGTTCATCAAATTAAGCTAATTAACTGCTCCGAGTTTACCATCCTAGTTTAGAATCTTTAGATAAGGAGAGAGAGATATGGTCAACTTGTCCTTTAAACCTCCTCTTTGTCTTTTTTAAGTCTTCTACCAACTCCAAGGACGAATTCATTTGCCTATAATTCACCTATGATTTCTTTGTACCAAAGCTTCAAGTCAAATTAAGGACAATTAAAAACATATTTTTCTTTAACATCAGGTTCTCTTATTTTCGTTATTGCAGGTTGAATTGGCAACATGAGCTATGTAAAAACCCAAGGCCTAACCCAGACATCAAAACACTGATCACTGTTCACACTTGCTCACCACAAAATGGTGCTCGTGCATGATACACGAGTTTTAAACCCTTATTTCCTACAGCAAGTGCACAGCATACGAAGTAGTATTTAGGGGTCGATCCCACGAATACCAGTTTTCACACTTTGACTTAATGAGCTAAATTAAGAGCTAAGACAATTCAAATATGTTTTTGGTTTTTGTAGATAGCAATAATAAAAGCGAAATCGGTTGTAAAGATTATATTAAACAAGCGTTAGGTCAAGGAATATCGCAGGAGATTCAGAGCAACGGATCAAACAACTATTCAGGCAGTGATTAAGCATAAGTCTAGAACTCAAACACTAAAATAATATCAATCCACTCTCGTGGTATCAATATCTTTGTCTATCGACCTAGAATTCCTAACTCTCGTTGGTACTAGAAATCGTAGACAAGCATTAAGGATAGGTTTAATATGTTCACAATTCTCCACTACATCCACTGTCGTAGGTAATGAATAAATTGCTCACCAATGTTTATTCTAGCAACCTAGCAACTGTCGTTGTCTAAGTTAAACTCAATATCATAAAATCAAGTGATCAGTTCGATCTAAGCATTAAGAACAACAAAGGTGAAGACATTGATTTGAATAGCCTATTTGTGTTTAACCCTAAACCTCATGAATTCCTTTGACAAACCTCAACCTAAATAAGAGATCTACTCAGACATAATTAAAGAAGAAGATAACACCGAGATTATAAAGTTCATCATAAAAACTTGAATATATAACATAAGCTGGATATAAACTTATAAGAACTTAATTAAAGCATAAGCATAAATATAAGAACTGAAAGTAAAACTTAAAGCATAAGCATAAATATAAGAACTGAAAGTAAAACTTAAAGCATAAGCATAAATGTATAAAGCTTAAAAGAAACTAAATAAAACTTAATAAAAGCATAAACATAAAACTTAAAACTGAAGAGACAGCAATGTTTAGAAGATAGAGAAGAGAGAAGGAAGAAGATGGTGTGTTTATAGCTTGGTGTTGTGAGTCCATTATATAGGCCAAGGTGAAGGGGAGTAGGTGAGACGGGGAACGGTCGTTCTAGGTGGAGAACGATCGTTCCCATGGTCGATCCGTAGTAGGTGAGATGTGGAGTCGGGGAACGATCGTTCTGATGGGGAGAACGATCGTTCCGTGGTGCTTTTGTCGGCAGAGTTGGTGAGTTCGGGAACGACCACATGGGAGAGAACGGTCGATCTCTTTGGTGTGTCGGCAGGGTAGGTGAACATGGGAACGGTCGTTCTTGGGAAGGAACGGTCGTTCCTTTGCTGACCAGAACGATCGTTCTTCTTCAGAACGGTCGTTCACTTGTGTTTGGTCCTTTTCTCGTTTTTCCGTCTTAACTTGACTCGAACATGTCCGTAAACGCCAAACTTCTTCGGACTCCATAAAATCTGTAAAAGACTCAAAACAATAGAAAAGACTCGAAAACCAACGAAAGATGCAAATCAAAACTCAAACCGAATACTAAAAACGAATCAAAATACGTTAAAAACACATAATATCAACTCCCCCAACTAAAACCTTTGCTTGTCCCCAAGCAAAACCAGATATCTTACAAAGAGGAGAGGTTAGAAAAACATGTGAAACTTGTAAAACTTATAGGACCATACTCTAATCAATTGCCCGTAAACCGCATTCGCAAAGTTCAGATCAAATACTTCATTGTACTTCTCCATAACCGTAGTAAATAAGTGAAATCTCATGATCAAGCAGAACTCAATATTTAACATTCATTATCAAATGCGTGTACTCTCACAAAGGGAATATAACACGTTATGGTCTAGGTATCAAGGTTGGTATTTGGTGGCTCAAGTGTTTTGGTTTCTTTTAGCAGTATAAACGGATGCAAATCATTATGCAAAATCACCGTAAGACACAGACCAATTAGGAGGTACACAACTCTCCTTAACTCTAATCCTCTACCCTTTTTTAACTGAGTCACAAACAAGAACATGATTTCTTTTAACGTTTCATGAAATTAAAGATATTACCTTGACGACTTTCCCGGTTCCTTCTGTTTTATTTTTTTTTATTCTCTTTTCGTTTTTTTCTTTTTTTTTTTTTATTATATATATTTTTTTATATCGGAGAATGGAACCGGTTAGTCTCTAAGATCTGCATCAAAAGAATTTTTCAACAATGTAAGCTTATTTCTTGAATGTGAATAAAATCTTCTACCCTTTTAAAAGTTCACCCTCTTTTGAAACGAAAATTTTCAATGAATATATTCAAAGAGAGATCACATTTCTAGATACATCCCATGAGTTTAATCAGAAAGAGACCACCTATTCTAGACACAGTCCTAAAGAAAATTGTGTCGGTCCGTATACTCCATAGTTTTTGCACATGAATGCAATGACAGTAAACGAAAATAAGTGGTTTCAACATGGAAATGGTAAGGGTGTGGTACTAGACTAAGGATAAGTCTAGCCATTTGGAGTTAGCAAAGATTGGTAAAAATGATGCAAAGAAAACTCCAAATGTAAAATCCAATACATGATTATCAACCCCCTAAGTGAGATAAATTAAGTCCATATTAAGTTCCAATAATTCGATTAAGTTCAGATGATTTGAGAAATTCACTAAATGATCAAGTTATGGATTTTTCTGCGTTTCCAAAATATCCTCAAACAATGCTAACAGTCGTAAGGCAATGACATCGAACATGTTGCAATTCCAAAAAGTTTAAAAAAATCACACAGTGTTTTGACTCGATAAAATATATATATATATATATATATATATATATATTTTTATAAACACACCAAAATAAAACATAAGAAATAAACATCCATAAAACACACCGTTAGTACACAAATGAATCCCTCCCCCAGACTTGTTTTTAACCGTCCCGGTTAAAACAAATCTGAAAGAGAAAACCGTAAAAATAAAGATGGATATAACAAGGGTGATAGAAATAACCACATGCTCAGTGGTCGCTGGTGGAGCCATCAGTGTTGCTCTCTATCCTTGGGATCGATTGTTCTCCCGTATAGAACGACCGTTCTTGTTAGGAACGATCGGTCTCTTCGCTCCCAGCAGAGCGGTTTCTCGAACGCTTAATAAAAGCTTGCAAAAACAATCTCAAACAAAACAAGAAACGTAAATAGAACAAGAACAAAAAAAAAAAACTTCACGCTATTTACATGTTACCTGGTGGGTTGCCTCCCACGAAAGCGCTTGTTTTACGTCGCTAAGCTTGACGTTGGTGCCATGTGTCAGTTAGGCTGGGTTTGAGAGCTTGCTCCAAAATAAGCTCCATAATCAGGCATCCTCATGTTCGGAACCGTACTCAGCATTCCATTCACAACACCAATACCCTTCTCTTTCAATTCTGATGGAAGAATAGCTCTAACTCTAGAGAAAGGTTTAGGACGACCTTTGCACTTCACCCTGTAGTCAACCGAGTTTCCATCATATCCTTGAGGGATCAAAGTCATTTGAGAACCTCCCGTCATCTTTTTGCACTGCACGTTTCCCTGCGTCCTTGTCTTCTCCCTAAATTGTCCCGGGTGGTGGAGCAGGTGCTTGCGGAATCGGAGTACGTGCTTCCTCTCCATCCACTGCTGAGATGCAAGAGGCGCGTGTGGTTGTTCCTATGGGAACGGCTTCGTAGAAGAGATTCTTGTCAATCTTGGAAAAACAGACTTGCCTATTTGGCATATCGATGATTGCACCCACAGTAGCCATGAACGGTCTTCCAAGAAGTAAGGGCATGCCATAACCTTCTCTCATCTCCACAACCTGAAAATCGGTTGGAAATAGGCAATCCCCTATTTGGACAGGTAGATCGTGAATGCTGCCAGACGATGTTGTTGAGGAGGAGTTTGCAAATCGAAGATTCATTCGACTAGGCCTTATCTCAGAGATTCTCAACTTCTCTGCAAGAGCTTTTGACATGAGATTGACACTAGACCCAGAATCACAAAGGGGTTCTTTGAAGTTAACTCCTGTAATGGAGCATGGGACCAAGAACTTCCCAGGATCTTCAACCTTAGGTAATACCTTCAATGGTGGTGGTGTACTCCTTGCTTCTACAAAGATCGCTTTAATCTCTTCGTGAGTCTCTCTGCAGTTCCAAAAGAAATCAAGTATGGGGCGATTTTCTAAGGCTTCTTCAAAAGAGATTTCCTTAGGAATCCTTCTCACCATCTTGTTGAAATCAGCTAGCTTCTCTGCACTGATAGACCCCCTCTGATCTCTAGGTGGAATTGGATAAGGCACTTTAGGAATGTAAACCCTTGCTGGAGGATTTTTTGCAAGTTTGGTGGGAGCATCTCGGGGGAGCATGTGCTCGTTGGATGGGGGCACGTGCTCCGTCGCCACTTCTTTTCCTTTTGCCGATATTGAAGTTGAGGTCGCGGTATGGTGGAGCGTCTTTCCGCTTCTCAATTCGATGGCGTTGACGAAATCCTTCCTAGGTGTTTCAGTCTTTCCAGGCAGAGCTCCTGGTGTCCTTTTGATAGCCTCAGCCGTCTGTGCAATCTGAACGTCGAGCTGCTTCATATGAGTCCATACAGCTTCATATTTTCCATTGAGGTCCACGTACATTGTATCAACCTTAGCATTGATCTCAGATGCTGCCTTTTGCTGACCCGCCAGTAGTTGTTGCATCATGTTCTTCAGCTCGTCTTGGGAGTTAGATGCATGAGCTTGAAAGCTCTGATTCTCCACACAGCCTCCATTCAAGTAGTTCACCTCAGCATAAGGCTCATTGCTTTTGTTCGTACAAAGCTGGACACTTCTCTGATTTCTTTTTAACAACAAGTCCACTTTTGCTGCTAGCTCATCAATCTTCTGCGATTCAACACTGTTGATGCATCTAGGCTCATCATACTCATGGCAGTGATTTCTAGAACTTGTAGCCAAGTTCTCAATCAGCTCAAACGCACCCTCCTTGGACCTTGTATAAAAATCGCCATTGCTGGCTGTATTCAAAGCATTCTTATGGTCCCAGTTAACACCATCGTAGAAAGTGCTCAGGATCTGCTCATCCCTGAACCCATGGTGAGGGCAATCTCTGCGGTACTCCTTGTGCCTTTCCCAAGCTGCGCAAAAAGCTTCTCCAGACTGCTGTTGGAACGAAGAGATCTTGTACCTCAGAGCTGCGGTTTTAGACTTGGTGTAGAACTTGTCCAAGAATGCCGATCTAGCCTCAGCTCACGTCGCCAAAGATCTAGGTGGTAATGACTTCAGCCAGCGTGAAGCTTTTTCCGCAAGAGAGAAAGGGAAAAGCTTGCACTTCAGGAAATCCGGAGGTACACCACTCGAACCGGTTGTGCTACAGATTTCTTCAAAATCGTCAATATGGTCCATCGGGTTTTCTGCGGGTAAGCCGTGAAACAAGTGTTGCTTCACCAAGGCGATCATATGAAATTTGATCTCGTAGTCCTGCCTCTGAATTGTGGGTGGAATGATGGCGGCTCTGTTTAGGTAGTAAGCATGAGGCGCATGAATGTCCCCAATGGCAGGCTTTTGTTGTGGTTGTAGCTGCTGTTGCAACTGTTGCATCTGCTGTTCTATCCTTCGAATTTGAGCAGCTACATAGCCACTAGCAGCTCGCTCGTCGGTTTCGTCGCCCATGTTGGCTGGATCCGACTTCTTCTTCTAATCAGCTCGTTCTAACCTTGCTATCTCCTGATTGTCCTGAAACACACAAGAGAAGAAACTTGGTCCCCGGCAACGGCACCAAAAACTTGATACACGAGTTTTAAACCCTTATTTCCTACTGCAAGTGCACAGCATACGAAGTAGTATTTAGGGGTCGATCCCACGAATACCAGTTTTCACACTTTGACTTAATGAGCTAAATTAAGAGCTAAGACAATTCAAATATGTTTTTGGTTTTTGTAGATAGCAATAATAAAAGCGAAATCGGTTGTAAAGATTATATTAAACAAACGTTAGGTCAAGGAATATCGCAGGAGATTCAGAGCAACGGATCAAACAACTATTCAGGCAGTGATTAAGCATAAGTCTAGAACTCAAACACTAAGATAATATCAATCCACTCTCGTGGTATAAATATCTTTGTCTATCGACCTAGAATTCATAACTCTCGTTGGTACTAGAAATCGTAGACAAGCATTAAGGATAGGTTTAATATGTTCACAATTCTCCACTACATCCACTGTCGTAGGTAATGAATAAATTGCTCACCAATGTTTATTCTAGCAACCTAGCAACTGTCGTTGTCTAAGTTAAACCCAATATCATAAAATCAAGTGATCAATTCGATCTAAGCATTAAGAACAACAAAGGTGAAGACATTGATTTGAATAGCCTATTTTTGTTTAACCCTAAAGCTCATGAATTCCTTTGAAAAACCTCAACCCAACTAAGAGATCTACTCAGACATAATTAAAGAAGAAGATAACAACGAGATTATAAAGTTCATCATAAAAACTTGAATATATAACATAAGCTGGATATAAACTTATAAGAACTTAATTAATGCATAAGCATAAATATAAGAACTGAAAGTAAAACTTAAAGCATAAGCATAAATATAAGAACTGAAAGTAAAACTTAAAGCATAAGCATAAATGTATAAAGCTTAAAAGAAACTAAATAAAACTTAATAAAAGCATAAACATAAAACTTAAAACTGAAGAGAGAGCAATGTTTAGAAGATAGAGACGAGAGAAGGAAGAAGATGGTGTGTTTGTAGCTTGGTGTTGTGAGTCCATTATATAGGCCAAGGTGAAGGGGAGTAGGTGAGACGGGGAACGGTCGTTCTAGGTGGAGAACGATCGTTCCCCATGGTCGATCCGTAGTAGGTGAGATGTGGAGTCGGGGAACGATCGTTCTGATGGGGAGAACGATCGTTCCGTGGTGCTTTTGTCGGCAGAGTTGGTGAGTTCGGGAACAACCACATGGCAGAGAACGGTCGATCTCTTTGGTGTGTCGACAGGGTAGGTGAACATGGGAACGGTCGTTCTTGGGAAGGAACGGTCGTTCCTTTGCTTGACCAGAACGATCGTTCTTCTTCAGAACGGTCGTTCACTTGTGTTTGGTTCTTTTCTCGTTTTTCCGTCTTAACTTGACTCGAACATGTCCGTAAACGCCAAACTTCTTCGGAAGTCCATAAAATCTGTAAAAGACTCAAAACAATAGAAAAGACTCGAAAAACCAACGAAAGATGCAAATCAAAACTCAAACCGAATACTAAAAACGAATCAAAATACGTTAAAAACACATAATATCAGTGCACCGACTCCTGTTACTCTTCCAGTTACTGCTTTTTCAAAGCCTTGGACATATACTCCTCTTGGCGTACAGGGTGGAGTACGATCATGTGCTATACAATAAAGTTATTTCTTCATATTTAATAACTTACATAAGATTTTTATGAGCTGAATGTAATTTATGTAACAATATTATATTGAGCCTTTTCAACCTACTTGATACACGAGTTTTAAACCCTATTTCCTACTGCAAGTGCACAGCAAACGAGTAGTACTTAGGGGTCAATCCCACGAAGACCAAGTCCACACTTTGATCTAATGAGCTAAATTAAAAGCTAAGACAATTCAATTAGGGTTTGGTTTCGTAAATAGCAAGTAATAAAAGCAAAAGCGGTTGTAAAAATAATATTAAACAAGCGTTAGGTCAAGAAATTTCGCAAGAGATTCAGAGCAAAGGATCAAACAACTATTCAGGCAATGATTTAAGCACAAGTCTAACTCAAACATAAAGATAATATCAATCCACTCTCGTGGCATCAATAACTTTATCTAACAACCTAAAATCCTAACTCTCGTTGGTCTTAGAAATCGCAGACAAGCATTAAGGATATGTTTGATTTGTTCACAATTCTCCAATACATCTACTCTCGCAGGTAATGAATAAATTGCTCACCCAAGTTTCTTCTAGCAACCTAGCAACTCTCGCTGTCTAAGTTAAACCTAATATCATAAAATCAAGTGATCAATTCGATCCAAGCATTAAGAACAACAAGGGTGAAGACATCGATTTGAATAGCATATTTCTGTTTAACCCTAAAGCTCATGAATTCCTTTGAAAAACCTTAACCTAACTAAGAGATCTACTCAGACATAATTAAAGAAGAAGAAAACAAAGAGATTATAGAGTTCATCATGAAAGCTTGAATAGATAATAAAAGCTGAAAAAAAACTAATAAGAACTTGATCAAAGCATAAATATTTAAAGCTTAAAGATAACAAAAGATGAAAAGAAACTAATAAGAACTTGATCAAAGCATAAATATTTAAAGCTTAAGAGAAGAGAAACAATGTTTAGAAGCAAGAGAAGACTGAGAGAGAAGAAGATGGGTGTTTTGAAGCATCAAGTGTGAGTCCAATATATAGGCCAAGGTGTAGGGGAGTAGGTGAGACGGGGAACGACCGTTCTGGAGGAGAACGGTCGTTCTAACTGGTCGATCGCGAAGTAGGTGGGTGTAGGTGAGACGGGGAACGATCGTTCTGGGAGAAGAACGGTCGTTCTAAGTGGTCGATCGCGAATTAGGTAAGACGGGGAACGATCGTTCTTTAGAGAGAATGGTCGTTCCTTTGCTTTAGTCGGCAGAGTAGGTGGGTGTAGGTGAGACGTGGAACGACCTTTCAAGATAGAATGGTCGTTCTTTGCTTTAGTCTGCAGGGTAGGTGGGGGAGCAAGAACGACGTTCTACTCCAGAACGGTCGTTCTCTTCAGTTGGTCCTTTTCTTGTTTTTCCACTTTAACTTGACTCCAACATGTCCGTAAGCGCCAAACTCCATCGGAACTCCATAAAATCTGTAAAAAGACTCGAAACAATAGAAAAGACTCGAATAACTAACGAAAGATGCAAATCAAAACTCAAACCGAATACTAAAAGCAAATCAAAATATGTTAAAAATACATAATATCAACTCCCCCCAACTAAGACCTTTGCTTGTCCCAAAGCAAAACTAGAGATCTTACAAAGAGGAGAGGTTAAAAAAAAATGTGTGAAACTCGTAAAACTTATAGGACCATACTCTAAATCAATTGCCCGTAAACCGTATTCGCAAAGTTCAGATCAAACCGTACTTCATTGTACTTCTCCATAACCGTAGTAGTAAGTGAAGTCTCATGATAGCAGAAATTAATATTTAACATTCATATCAAATGCGTCGTACTCTCACAAAGGGAATATCTAACACGTTATGGTCTAGGTATCAAGGTTGGTATTTGGTGGCTCAAGTGTTTCGGTTTCTTTTAGCAGTACAAACGGATGCAAATCATTATGCAAAATCACAGTGAGACATGGACCAATTAGGAGGTACACAACTCTCCTTAACTCTAATCCTTCTACCCTTATTTGACTAAGTCACAAAAAAACATGATTTCTTTTAACGTTTTATGAAATTTAACGATATTACCTTGACTTTCCCGGTTCCTCCTCTCTTTTTTTTTTTTTTTTTTTTTTGCGAATGGAACCGGTTAGTCCTCTAAATATCGCAGATCGAAAAGTCTCTAATGCATCAAAAGAATTTCGATTGTAAGCTTATTTCTTGAATGTGAATATAATCTTCTACCCATTTAAAAGTTCATCCTCTTTTGAAACTAACATTTTCAATGAATATATTTAAAGAGAGATCACATTTCTAGACACATCCCATGAGTTTAATCAGAAAGAGACCACCTATCTAGACACAGTCCTAAAGAAAAGTTGTGTCGGTCCGTATACTCCATAGTTTTTGCACATGAATGCAATGACAATACACGAAAATAAGTGGTTTTCAACATGGAAATGGTAAGGGTGTGGTACTAGACTAAGGATAAGTCTAGCCATTTGGAGTTAGCAAATATTGGTAGAAATGGTGCAAAGAAAAACTCCAAATGTAAAATCCAATACATGATTATCAACCCCCTAAGTGAGATAAATTAAGTCCATATTAAGTTTCAATAATTCGATTAAGTTCAGATGATTTGAGAAATTCACTAAATGATCAAGTTATGGATTTTTCTGCGTTTCCAAACTATCTTCAAACAATGCTAAGCAGTCGTAAGGCAAAGACATCGAACATGTTGCAATTCCAAAAAGTTAACAAATTCACACAATGTTTTGACTCGATAAATTTTTTTCACACAATGTTTTGACTCGATAATTTTTGTTTTTTATAAAAAAAAAACACCAAAATAAAACATAAGAAATAAACATCCATAAAACACACTGTTAGTACACAAATGAATCCCTCCCCCAGACTTGTTTTTAACCGTCCGGTTAAAAACAAAACTGATAGAGAAACCCGCAAATCCGCCACTTAAAATAAAGGTGTCCTAAAATGAAAATGGATATAACAAGGGTGATAGAAATAACCACAAGTTCTGATGGCTACAGAACGACCGTTCTTGTCAGGAACGACCGATCTCTTCACTCCCAGAAGAGTGGTTTCTCAAATACTTAATAAAGACCTACAAAAAATCTTAAACAAACAAGAAACATAAACAAAATAAGAACGAAAAACTTCACGATATTTACATGTTACCTGGTGGGTTGCCTCCCACGAAAGCGCTTGTTTTACGTAGCTAAGCTTGACGTGGAGAGTTGATTATGCTTGAGGAGGCTCGGTCAAGGGAGTTTCTTCCCCGTCTCCGAGTTGTGTGTCAGCAAGATATGGTTTCAATCGCTGTCCATTGACCACGAACTCTTCTCCTTTGGTGTTGAACAAGATGATAGCTCCATATGGTCGCACTTCCTTTATGGTGAAGGGGCCAGACCATCTCGATCGTAACTTCCCGGGAAACAGCTTCAGCCGAGAGTTGAAGAGTAGAACTGGTCGTTCGAGGCAAAGTTACGAGCCAGGATGTGCTTGTCGTGGTATGCTTTGGTTCGCTCCTTGTAGATTTTGGAGTTCTCATAGGCGAGATGCCTAATCTCCTGAAGCTCGTGTAGCTGCATCATGCGTCGTTCTGAAGGCAGCTTAATGTCATAGTTGAGCAGCTTGACAGCCCATGCGGCTTTGAATTCGAGCTCAACGGGGAGGTGACAGGCTTTGCCGTAAACAAGGTGGAAAGGAGTGGTTCCGAGAGGCGTTTTGTAGGCGGTCCTGTAAGCCCATAGAGCGTCGTCTAACTTAGAAGCCCAGTCCTTCCGAGTTGTGCTCACAGTCTTCTGAAGTATGCTCTTGATTTTGCGGTTAGATATCTCAAATTGCCCACTCGTTTGCGGATGGTAAGGCGTTGCGACCTTGTGCTTTACACCATTTTTGCGCAATAGGTTCTAAAAGATCTTGTTGATGAAGTGAGAGCCTCCATCGCTGATGACAACTCGCGGAACACCAAACCTAGGGAAAATGATAGACTTGAACATCTTGATCACCACCCTTGCATCGTTCGTGGGACTCGCCAATGCCTCAACCCATTTAGACACATAGTCAACAGCCACGAGTATGTACTCATTCCCGAAAGAAGATGGGAATGGTCCATAAAATCAATGCCCCATACGTCAAAGACCTCCACTTCGAGAATGAAGTTCTGTGGCATCTCATTGCGCTTGCTGATGTTGCCCTGTCGCTGGCATGAATCGCATCTAGAGATAAAGCGCTGAGCATCTTTAAACATTTTTGGCCACCAATACCCAGCTTGCAGAACCTTGGAGACTGTCTTGAAAGTAGCGAAGTGTCCGACATATGAACAGCCATGACAGTGAAACAGAATCTCCAGTATCTCCTCATCAGCCACGCAACATCTGAATACTCCATCTAGGCAATGCTTGTACAGGTACGGTTCATCCCAGAAGTAATGGCGAATATCCTTTAGGAATTTCTTCCTTTTGTTGCCCACAAAACCGTGCGGTTCTAGATCAGCAGCTAGGTAATTCGCAATCTCACCAAACCAAGGAATCTGAGGATGTTGGCTGCTTTCGGTTTGGTTGCAGAATTCGGACTGAGCAGGTGCTCGCTGGGTGGGAGCACGTGCTTCCTTGATTTGGAATGCTCCGATCGAGTAAACCTGTTCTTCAGGGAGGCTGTCATTGAGTGGGAGTTCTTCATCAATCCGCATCCTAGATAAATGGTCGGCAGCTCCATTATCTATTCCCTTCTTGTCTTTGATCTCCAGGTCGAATTATTAAAGTAGAAGAATCCACCTAAGTAGCCGCGGCTTAGCGTCTTTCTTGGTCAGCAGATACTTGAGTGCTGCATGATCAGTATGAACTATAACCTTTGATCCAACGAGATAGGACCGAAGCTTCTCAAAGGCGAAAACGATGGCCAGAAGCTCCTTTTCTGTCGTAGCATACTTGCACTGAGCATCATCCAATGTGCGACTGGCGTAGTAGATAACGTGGAGCTTCTTGTCTTTCCTCAGGCCGAGAACTGCACCAACAGCATAGTCGCTAGCATCTGTCATAACCTCGAAAGGTAGGCTCCAATCTGGCGGCTACACAATGGGTGCGCTGACCAATGCTCCTTTGATCGTATGAAAAGCCTCAAGGTAGTCGCTATCAAATTCGAACTTCACCTCCTTGCACAACAGCCTCGTGAGGGGTCTAGCTATCTTTGAAAAATCCTTGATGAACCTGCGATAGAAGCCTGCATGCCCCAGAAAACTGCGGATCCCCTTGACAGAAGTAGGTGGTTGTAGGTTCATCATAACCTCGATCTTAGCTTTATCCACTTCGATGCCATCTTCTGATATGCGATGCCCAAGTACAATCCCATTCCTGACCATGAAGTGACACTTCTCCCAATTTAGAACTAGGTGCTTTTCCTCACATCGCTGAAGTACCCTGGATAGATTAGTCAAACAGTGAGAGAAAGAGTCTCCATACACCGAGAAGTCATCCATGAACACCTCCATTATGTATTCGATCAAGTCGGTAAAAATCGACATCATGCATCGCTGGAAAGTTGCCGGAGCATTGCACAATCCGAATGGCATGCGCCGGTAAGCGAATGTGCCATAAGGACATGTGAATGTTGTCTTCTCCTGGTCGTCCGGATGAATGGGGATCTGAAAGAAACCTGAATAACCATCTAAAAACAGTAGTATGGATGGTTAGCAAGTCTTTCAAGCATCTGATCAATAAAGGGCAAAGGGAAGTGATCCTTGCGAGTTGCAGCATTCAGTTTAAGATAATCTATGCACATTCTATGGCCGGTTATGGTCCTAGTCGGTATCAGTTCATTCCTATCATTCTTTATTACAGTGATTCCACCTTTCTTAGGAAATACATGAACTGGACTAACCCAAGTACTATCAGAAATAGCATAAATTACACTGGCTTCCAGAAGTTTCATTATCTCCTTCTTAACAACATCTTTCAGATTCGGAATTAACCTCCTCTGATGTTCTATAGAACTCATCGATTCATTTTCTAGATGTATCCTATGCATGCAAAGATCAGGGGAGATGCCAGTGATATCATCAAGCGAATACCCTATAGCCTTTCTATACTTCCTAACCTCGCATAAAAGTAAAGCTACTTCCACATTATTCAAATCAGCATTCACAATTACCGGGTAAGTAGAGTTCGTTCCAGGGAATGCGTACCTGAGCCCGGCTGGAAGAGTTTTGAGCTCCAGTTTGGGTGCTTTCAATTCGCTCCAAGGGCTGTCTATCTGGTCAAGTGGCGGAGCAGGTGCTCACGGGATTGGAGCGGGTGCTCCGTCTGTTTCTGCTGAGTTCTCCTCATCTTCTAGGCTCGTGTAAGCCACCATCTGCTCCATTCTTCGGCTGGAATCTAGCATCTTGGTAAAGCTGTTGGCATCCTCGCTCAGGAAACCATGCTCTCTTTAAGGTAGAGTTAGAGCGGTTTCAAGAGGATCCGGGCACAGAAGTTCTTCAGCTGCCTCATCATATACATAATCCACGCCTTCCACAGTGAAGGTCTGTCCATCCATCATCGGTTTCTTCAACAATTATCCATCTCGAATGACATTACCATGTCGCTAGCTGAAGGTCAATCACTCCATTCTGAACATCGATTATTGCACACAGCTGTGCATAAAAATGGTCGGCGAGAATCAGAGGGTCTTTCGTTCTTCTTCAAGCTCTAGAACACGAAATCAGCTGGGATGAGTGTGTCTCCAATTCGCACATGAAGATCCTCTAACATACCCACCGGAAGCTTTGTTGATCTGTCTGCGAAGACCAATGAGATGCGCGTGGGTTTTAACTTTGTGAACCCTAACCGCTTTGCCACAGAGTATGGCATAAGGTTGACACTGGAACCGAGATCGCACAAAGAGCATGCGAATTTCATGGGGCCGATCTTGACTGATAAAATGAAACTGCCAGGATCGCCTCTCTTCTTAAGGACCTTGTTCTGCAGAACAACACTGCACTCTTGGAGACTACCATCACGTTTTCTCCTCAGCTACTTTTCGGAGACTAGGGTTTCACGTACCGTTTGAGAGCCGGTATCATCTGAACGGCATCCGTGAGAGGCAGCTTCACGGTTAGGTCGTCTTGAGCATTCTCTGCATTTAGCATCCTCTAAGTCCTTGCGAGATTTCTGGGTGGTACAGGGTATGGGACTTGGGTTTGTACAGCCTTGCTTCCGGATTGCTGGCCGAAGTTGTTGGAGTTTCTCGGCTGAGCATGTGTGCTCGGTTGACGGACCAGGGTGCTCGGTTGGCGAATCTTCTTTAAGAATCTGAGAGGTGAGGCCGATGTTCCAGCGTGTGTTGCGCGGTTGCTCGATTTACCTTTTTCATAAACGCTTTGATTTCCTTGGAGCAGGTGCTCGCTGGATGGGAGCACGTGCTCGGAAATCGCTTCTTTTCCTTTTGCCGATCCGGAAGTTGTTGTCGAATTCAATGTTTTCCGCTCCTTAGCTCGATGGCGTTGAGAAACTCCTTCCTAGGTGCTTCAGCTTTTCCAGGCAGAGTCCCTGCTGTTCTTTTTATAGACTCGGCAGTTTGTGCAATCTGAACATTCAGCTTCATGTGGGTCCATACAGCCTCATACTTCCCATTAAGATCAACATACATAGTGTCAACTTTGGAGTTGATCTCTGCTGCCGCCTTTTGGTGACTCGCCATCAACTGCTGCATCAAGTTCTTCAGATCGTCTTGGGAGCCAGTTACTGAAGATGAAGGCTGTGGATTTGTGAAAGGCTGGGGTTGCGAGTTTGTGAAAGGCTGCCTTGGCCGATTCCCTCCTTGGAAATGGTTCTGATTAGGAACGAATGGCCGGTTCTGGTAGTTGTGGAGTAGTTCTTCTGAAAACCCATCTGTGGCTGATTTCCTTGCTTAGGATAAGCGTGATCCTGCGGATTATCCACATTGGTGATCCTATAGGACAGGTTCGGATGAGTGTTGAAGCCTTGGTTGTTGAAACCGCGGTTCTGCCCGAACTTTGTCCGTCACATAATTCACCTCCATTGATCATTCCCGGTTTCTCCTCATAGACTTGAGCGAGAGGTGCTTCCCATTGTCGTCCACAAAGTGGACTGACTTCTGGTTCTTTTTTAGCAAAAGGTTAACCAAGGCCGCGAGCTCATCAATCTTCTTGGAGTCCACACTGTTGAACTTCTTCCTGTCGTATTCCGGGCTTTTGTTGGTGGAACTTGCGGCTAGGTTCTCGATCAGCTCCAGAGCTCCTTCCTTTGACTTAGTGTAGAAGTCACCGTTACTAGCTGCATTCAGGGCGTTTCTGTAGTCCCAATCTACTCCGTCATAGAAGGTGCTGAGCAGCTGCTCATCACTAAACCCATGGTGAGGGCACTCGCGCTTGTACTCCTTAAACCGCTCCCATGCTTCATTGAAGGATTCGCCGGACTGTTGCTTGAATGAGGAGATCTTGTTCCTCAAGGCTGCGGTCTTGGATTTCGTGTAGAACTTATCCAAGAAGGCTGCTCGTGCATCAGCCCAAGTCGGTAGAGAGCATGGTGGTAAAGATTTTAACCACCGTGATGCTTTTCCCGCAAGAGAGAAGGGGAAAAGCTTGCACTTCAAGAAATCTGGAGGCACACCATTGGAGCTGGTTGTGCAACAGATTTCTTCGAAGTTCTCGATGTGATCCATCGAAATCTCAGCAGGCAGACCGTGGAACAGGTGTTGCTTGACTAGGGTGATCATTTGAGGCTTGATCTCTTAATCTTGCCTCTGGATAGTCGGGGTAACACTCTCAGATCGATCCTGGTAGTATGCGTGAGCCGCATCTTTGTCCCCGAAAGCAGGTTGTGCAACGAGTTGCCTCTCAGGTTGCAAGCGAAGCTGCTCCATGGCTGTCTGAAGTTGTTGCAGCTGAGCCGCGATGTCTGCTTGTCCGCCCATCTCTGAGTTGGCGGTGTCAGTTGTTTCTGCTTCTTGAACGGGTGTGTTGCGTCTTCTGTTTTCTCGTTCTCTCCTTGCTAGCTCGTCGTTTGTCAAGCAAAGAAGGTCCTCGTTGTTTTTGCTCCTTGTGCTCCTTGTGGACATGCACCTGAAACACAAAAACAAAGAAAAAAAAACGAGTTCAGTAAAGTTCTTAGTCTAATAATTCAGCCGTAAACCAAAGGTGAAAATTTGGTCCCCGGCAACGGCGTCAAAAACTTGATACACGAGTTTTAAACCCTATTTCCTAGTGCAAGTGCACAGCAAACGAAGTAGTACTTAGGGGTCGATCCCACGAAGACCAAGTCCACACTTTGATCTAATGAGCTAAATTAAAAGCTAAGACAATTCAATTAGGGTTTGGTTTCGTAAATAGCAAGTAATAAAAGCAAAATCGGTTGTAAAAATAATATTAAACAAGCGTTAGGTCAAGGAATTTCGCAGGAGATTCAGAGCAAAGGATCAAACAACTATTCAGGCAATGATTTAAGCACAAGTGTAACTCAAACATAAAGATAATATCAATCCACTCTCGTGGCATCAATAACTTTATCTAACAACCTAAAATCCTAACTCTCGTTGGTCTTAGAAATCGCAGACAAGCATTAAGGATAGGTTTGATTTGTTCACAATTCTCCAATACATCTACTCTCGCAGGTAATGAATAAATTGCTCACCCAAGTTTCTTCTAGCAACCTAGCAACTCTCGCTGTCTAAGTTAAACCTAATATCATAAAATCAAGTGATCAATTCGATCAAAGCATTAGAACAACAAGGGTGAAGACATCGATTTGAATAGCCTATTTGTGTTTAACCCTAAAGCTCATGAATTCCTTTGAAAAACCTTAACCTAACTAGAGATCTACTCAGACATAATTAAAGAAGAAGAAAACAAAGAGATTATAAGTTCATCATGAAAGCTTGAATAGATAATAAAGCTGAAAGAAACTAATAAGAACTTGACCAAAGCATAAATATTTAAAGCTTAAAGATAACAAAAGATGAAAAGAAACTAATAAGAACTTGATCAAAGCATAAATATTTAAAGCTTAAAAGAGAAGAGAAACAATGTTTAGAAGCAAGAGAAGACTGAGAGAAGAAGATGGTGTGTTTTGAAGCATCAAGTGTGAGTCCAATATATAGGCCAAGGTGTAGGGGAGTAGGTGAGACGGGGAACGACTGTTCTGGAGGAGAACGGTCTTTCTAACTGGTCGATCGCGAAGTAGGTGGGTGTAGGTGAGACGGGGAACGATCGTTCTGGGAGAAGAACAGTCGTTCTAAGTGGTCGATCGCGAAGTAGGTGAGACGGGGAAAGATCGTTCTTTAGAGAGAACGGTCGTTCCTTTGCTTTAGTCGGCAGAGTAGGTGGGTGTAGGTGAGACTTGGAACGAACGTTCCAAGATAGAACAGTCGTTCCTTTGCTTTAGTCGGCAGGGTAGGTGGGAGCAAGAACGACCGTTCTACTCCAGAACAGTCGTTCTCTTCAGTTGGTCCTTTTCTCGTGTTTTTCCACTTTAACTTGACTCCAACATGTCCGTAAGCGCCAAACTCCATCGGAACTCCATAAAATCTGTAAAAAGACTCGAAACAATAGAAAAGACTCAAAAAACTAACGAAAGATGCAAATCAAAACTCAAACCGAATACTAAAAACAATTCAAAATATGTTAAAAATACATAATATCACTATTCCTGCTCCACCTTATACAAATGCTTTAGCTGGATGGATGGCAAACCCAAATCCATCTTCATCGGTTCCTGGTGGTGTTGTAGACTCTTCCCTATTTCCTACACAGCCAAATCAAGGTAAGTCTTGTTGTTTAAATGTCTAGGCATGTGGTAGTAACTTAGTGCTGCTAATGTTGTACAGAGTTAATATTTCGGTCATGAGTAATATATAAACAAGACTTGACACGGTTCAAAAAATTCTAATCTTGGTTCTGTATTTATCGTATTAGGTGTTGAAAAATGAATATCAATAGTTTATTCCTAGCTCTGAATTCTTCTTGCTGTATGGCAGTTGCTTTGTGAAACACCCTCGGCCACTTTCAAACGCCCTTGGAATGATGGATTATCAAAGTGCTGATCATGAGCAACTTATGAAACGTTTACGGTCTGGACCACCTGGTGATGAGGTGATTAACTTGAATTGAATTATATTTTATCCGTCTTAAAATCAACATCTCTGTGAGGATTAATGGTTTATGGGCTCGACTGGTTCACCCGCAGCGGTTGCAGAAATTTGCGGAAGCGGACGATTGCAGTTATTAGCATTAATGAAGGTTTGTACTACTGGTATAGAAAACTGTTGCGTTTGCGGGACATTTTAGACTGGTTGACAGCGGGTGTAATAGCGGTTTGATATTAAAATAATAAAATAGATATAATATACATTTATATAAAAACCAGAAATTATATATAAAAATATGTATAGTTAATATAAAAGACCAAAAACTAAATCATATAATAAATAATTAAATAAATATTTTTAAGAGTTTAAAAAAAATTTTGTATAAAAACATAATTGTCAGGTTTTTTTGCGGCTTCTAAAGGACTATGAGCAAATTTCGGGTCAGCAAATAAATTTTGGAAAATCCTCCTTACAATTTGGGCATAAAGTGGATCCATTGGTTAAGGCGGAGTTACAACAAATCCTTGGTATCATTACAATTGGGGGTATGGGATCCTACCTAGGAATCCCAGAGAGTTTAGGAGGAGCGAAAACACAAATTTTTGGGTTTCTGCAAGAGCGACTTCATAATCGGGTGAATGGATGGACTGCAAAATTATTATCAAAAGGAGGAAAGGAGGTTTTGATCAAGTCTGTGGCTACAGCCTTACCAACACATGTAATGTCTTGTTTCCGGCTACCAAAGGTGGTAACAAAGAAATTGACAAGCGTGATTTCACGGTTTTGGTGGAGCACGGGAAGTACTCAAGCTGGTATGCACTGGATGGCTTGGGACAAGTTGTGTCGGGATAAATGTGAAGGAGGAATTGGTTTTCGAGTAATTAAGGATTTCAATACAGCTCTGTTAGCAAAACAACTATGGCGACTCATTGATAAACCGGATTCTTTATTTGCCAAGGTTTTTAAAGGCCGGTATTATCGCAACTCGGATCCTTTGGATCCTATTAGATCATACTCTCCATCTTACGGCTGGAGGAGTATTGTATCCGCTAGATCTCTGGTTAGCAAAGGACTAATCAAAAGGGTAGAATCAGGATCATCTATCTCAGTATGGAATGATCCTTGGTTACCTGTCCCTCGCCCGAGACCAGCAACCTGCAAATATACGACTTATCCTCACATGATGGTCAACGATTTGATTGATTCATCGACGCGGTCGTGGAATATCCCACTAATTGATGCGGTGATTACCACTCAGGATGCAGATATTATCAAGCAAATTCCGATAAGCCGGATTCTCAAACCTGATTCATTTGGGTGGCATTTCACCAAAACGGGAAGATATACTGTGAAATCTGGCTATTCGATTGAGAGATTGTTCCCGGATACAGGGGTCCCTGCGGTTTATTATGGACCTGATATTCAACCACTTCTGACTCAGGCTTGGAAATGCCCTCCAAAGCTCAGACATTTCTTATGGCAAGTACTTTCAGGCTGTGTTTCGGTCAGTAAAAATTTACGTTCCAGGGGGATTTTATGTGATGCTCGATGCATGAGGTGTGGAGCACAGGAGGAATCAATTAATCATGTACTTTTTGAATGCCCTCCAGCGGTACAGACGTGGGCCCTTTCTTTGATACCCACTAACCAGATCGTGTTCCCGGGGCATTCGCTCTTTGCCAATATGGATTTTTTGTTTTGGAGACTTCCAAAGGATGTGACAGATACTTTTTTTCCTTGGATCCTTTGGTACCTTTGGAAGAGTAGGAATGATTTTGTTTTCAGTAACAAGGATCGTAACGCCAGGGAAATATTGGAGATGGCCACAACAGAAGGACGTCTCTGGCACGAGGCGCAACTATGTGACAATGGGGCAATAAGGAGAGCTAGCAAGTCATCGACGACAGTTGATAGACTGGTAGAGGCAGAGATGACTGACGCTTGGTGGTGTTTTGTGGATGGGGCCTGGAAAGATTCAGATATTTATTCAGGACAAGGATGGTATTGTAACAAAATTGGACAACAAGACCGAATGATGGGAATGCGTAATATACGCCGTAGTTTTTCACCATTACATGCGGAATTTGAAGCTTTGATTTGGGCAATGGAATGTATGCATCATTTTCAATGTACTCCACTTATTTTTGCGACTGATTGCTCTGACCTGGTTAAGATAGTGTCATCTCCAGCAGAGTGGCCAGCATTCTCAACTCATTTGGAATTCTTCCAAATCTGGAAGGAGCGGCTTGAAGATTTTCAGCTCAAGCTTATTCCCCGGACGAGAAACGGAAAAGCGGATAAGTTGGCGAGAAGTGCACGGAGTCATCCTTCTGAATTGGTCTACATCGATTCAGTGGCTCCACGATGGCTTGATTTTGATATTTAGTTTGTTTTAATTTCTTTGGTGTTGACAAAAAAAAAAAAAAAAACATAATTGTATAGACAGATATATATATATATTTAACTATATATATATATATATTATACATATCAAATGAAAAATAAAATATAAAGTTTTAAAAGGTTTGCAAATTTTTTATATAATATATATAATTACATATATAAATTTTAGTTGATAAATGATATATATATATTAAGAATAAAAATTTAATATAAAAATTATTGATACAAGAAAATAAAGAAATTTCTTAACTTTTTCAAATTTTTATAATTTTTCAAATTTTTTATTAATTTATAAAATAATTTATTTTATATTTTGAAAAAATAAAAAATTTATGGAACCACCCGCCATTGCCTGCAACCGCAAACATTTGCGGAAAGCAGCTTTTGATTTTGAGCGGTATGTAACGGTTCAGAACGATAAAAAGCGGTTACGCTGATTGTTAATAAACGCTAAAACTCTTTACCACCCGCACATGCGGGAGGTAGTGGGTGAACCAATCAACACGTATATTGTGTGCTGTTTTTCGGATAGAGAATTATGGATGAAAAAAATGAAAAGAAAAGAAGGAAGTGTACGGAATATGGGATGGATACAATAGGAGCAAGAAAAAGAAACAATTAAGCCATAGGAAAAGAGAAAGAGGAACTCTGCTAATGCGTATATAGAGAGCACTATTAATCTGAATTTGTAGACAATGAAAGAAATATTAACAAAAGAAAACCTCTAACTCCAACCAAACTAAACCAAATATTATTTTAGCAGAAGTCATAATTTAACTAAAACGGAACTAACGGGAATATCACAACTGGCCTAAGAAACGACTAGATCTGGTTACTATATGATGAGGCCACGAACAGAGACTTACCCGGAGACTCATCCGGAGCTGATTTTACCGGAGACTTATCCGGAGATTCATCCGGAGCTGATCTTGAGATTACCATCCCGATCATGAAGAATACACCAAGGACAAGATCCGGAACTAGGAACCTCCGAGAAGAGTTCAACCAGCACATTGAAGGTTTGATCATCTTGCTGGAGCACGAAGAGCTCAAGGGACGACTACTCAACAAGGAGATACTCGAGGAAATTCCAACCGGCCCACTTGAAGAACTCCATGCGGAACTCGGCCCGACCTTGGAGTCCACCGGAACGATGACCAGCCGGAACACATCCTTCTTACCGGTCCTTCAAGGCAGCACTCTTACTCACGTCTTCAGGATAACCAGCATGGCTCGTAGAGAAGGAACAACGAACAACGAAGCAGCCTAACCAGTCATGGACCGTCCGGACACAGCCAGCCCACTCGGGATCGATCTACGGTAAGCGTGTCCTTAAGGTTATTTTTAACGACTTTCCTTTTCTTTTGCAGGACTTCTTGTTTCGTTTCCTTTTGTTTTCCTTTCTTTTTGTTTTCGAAAACTTT